>CAUYON010112838.1:0-10772 GCA_963573935.1 Arctocebus calabarensis
ATTAATTACCTTTAAAATGTTTTGCTTGGAGCCTTAAAGATGGCGACTTTACCTCTTTCATGTTTACATGGATGGAGCTGGAACATATTCTTCTTAGCAAAGTATCTCAAGAATGGAAGAAAAAGTATCCAATGTACTCAGCCCTACCATGAAGCTAATTTAAAGGTTTCATATGAAGGCTATAACCCAATTATAGCACAAGAATATGGGGAAAGGGGCAAAGGAGGGGAGAAGGTTGGGGTGCAGGGAGGGTAATTGGTGGGGCCACACCTGTGGTGCATCTTAGAAGGGTACAGGCAAAACTTATTAAATGCAGAATACAAATGTCTTCATATGATAACTAAGAAAATGCCATGAAGGCTGTGTTAAACAGTTTGATGAAAACATTTCAGATTATATATGAAACCAGCCTATTGTACCCCTTGATTGCGCTAATGTACATAGCTATGATTTACCTAAAAAATAAAAAAAAAAAATGTTTTGCTTGGGTGGCGCCTGTGGCTCAAAGGAGTAGGGCACTGGTCCCATATGCCAGAGATGGTGGGTTCAAACCCAGTCCCAGCTAAAAAACCGCAAAAATAAATAAATAAATAAAATGTTTTGCTTTTTCTAGGCCACATAGCAAGCTTGTCTGCAAGCTTTTTTGAATTATTGCAAATTTCCAAAAAACTCTCCAATGTATTTATTAAAAAAATAACCACACCCACACAGTTCAAACTTGTGTTCAAGAATTAACTGTATGTTTACAGAATTGTATAACTATCACCATAATCTAATTGTAGAACCTTTCCATTTCAAAGAGAAATGATGTATCCCCTTTCTACCACTCCCAAACTCACTTCTTTCTTCACGCATAGGCAACTAATCTTTAGATTGACTTATTTTGAACATTTTAGATAAATGTTGTCATCATATGTAGTCTTTTGTGACTGGCTTCTTTTATTTTTCACTTAATGTTTTTGAGGTTTTTTTCTATGTGGTAGTATGTATTAGTACTTATTCCTTTATATTGCAAACAGTATTCCAGTGAATGGATATATCCCAAGATTTGAACCAGGTCTCAGAATTTTTTACATTCTGAAGTTCATGTTGCTGTTACCATGTCATGCTAATTCTTTTTCTTTTTTTTCTTTTTTTGAGACAGAGTCTCAAGCTATTGCCCTGGGTAGAGTGCCATGGTGTCACAGTTGACAGCAACCTCAAACTCTTGGGCTTAAGCAAATCCCTTGCTACAGCCTCCTGTAGTTGGGACTACGGGCACCCGCCACAAAGCCTGGCTATTTTTTTTCTTGTTGTTGCGGTTGTCATTGTTGCTTTAGCTGGCCCAGGCTGTGTTTGAACCTGCCAGCCTCTGTGTATGTGGCCGGCACCCTACCCACTAATTTATAGGCATCGCCTACGCTAATTCACATACCATATGTGTCCTATTCGATTCGGAGGCTCTTGAAGAAATACCTTTATATTTCGATGTTCTTTCCTCCTTATAGTTCTCTCAGAGTACCTTGCTCCTAGTAAACACTCATTAAGTATTTTAACATATAAGCAAGAAACTCAAGTTCTTGTAAACTCATGGTATTGGGTTGAGAGAAAGGCGATGCAAAGTCTGTCAGAAAGGAGTGTAGAAAACCTAAATATTTTTTTTCTATGTCTAGGAAGAAGAAGCGGGAAGGATAAAAGATTGCTGGGACAACCAGGAAGTACCTGCACTCTCCACATGTAGTAATGCCAATATCTTTCGAAGGATAAATGCCATATTGGATAATTCTCTGGATTTCAGTAGAGTCTGCACCACACCCGTAAACCGAGGAATTCATGATCATTTGCCAGGTGATTTAGATTTGAAAACTTGGTTGCACTAGGCTTGGATAGCTGTACAGACGCTTCTAGGCAGTGCATGTTGGTGGTCTTCATTGGGGAGCCTTTGAAGGATGAAGATGAGTCCCTGGCAATACTGCCCCTACGTGGTTTACTTGTGTTTGGATCCCTGTCTGGGTGAAGACTGACTGTGATGAGGATGTAGAGATTTTCTTATGATACATGGGAAGATTGGGTAAAAAAGAATAGGCCAAAGGTGATAGGAGTATTTATATATAGAAATAATAATGTAAATCACATACATTACTATAGGTTTTCTGGTAGCCATATTTAAAAAGTAGAAATGGATGAAATCAATTTAGTAATTTATTTAGAAACATACAACATGTCAACAAATAGTATAAAAACTATAATATGTTTTTATTAGAAGTAAGACTTCAAAATCCCATGTATATTAACTATCTACCAACATCTCAATGTTGACTTTGGTACACTTCAGGTGCTCAGTAGCTACGTGGGACTAGTGGCTGCTGCATTGGACAATGCAGCTCTTGAATGTTTTAATGTCTTTTAAACACAAGGTCAAGTCAGCAAGCATTTACCTTCTGTGGTGCATATGATGCTGGGAATAGTGCAGGGAAAGGGCAGGGTGTCTTGGAGTCGACTCTTCCCGCGAGGCGTTAGATATCCTAACAGTGTTTCATAATCCTCTCCAGGAGTGGCACATATGTTTAAGAACATTGATGAAATGTTTTTTGTTTGCATTATTTTAAAAATTATTTTGAGTATATAGTATTTGTAAGTTTGAGTTATTTTAGATGAAAAAATGTCTTTTTAATTTTTTAAGTGGACCTTGAAAAAACTTGGGAACAACAGGGATTCTCAGAACATGGGCTGATAATTACAGCTAATCCTTGAACAACATGCGTTTGAACTACGTAGGTCTCTTTACAGATTTTTGTCATCTGAACAGATTGAAGTACCATATTTGTGGGATATGAAACCTGAATATGTGGAGGGCTGACTTTTCATATTAAGTAGGTTCTGCAGGGCCCACTGTAGATTATAGTATATTCCGAGGATCCTGGAACAAATCCCCTGCATATACTAAGGGAAAAGTACTACTTCTTCGGTATAAATTCTTCAATTTACTTTTTGGCTTGGTCTTGGAAATGATTCCCACAAAGATTCAGGAGTTATGAGCAATAAGTAGCTAAACATGTGAGGGAGAGGCTTGAGAATGAGACTGACTGTGGCTTCTGTAGAATTTATTATTATTGTGAAGAGCAAATGAGAGAAGGGCATACTTGAGTGGGGAGGATCTCTTCCAACTTCCCCGAAAGTACTATGTAAAATACAAGCTAATCCTGTTCTTCTTTAACTTATGCTAAGTTCAGGGATCTGGCTGGGTGTGGTGCTTCATACATGTAATCCTAGCGTTTTGGGAGGTCATAGTAGGAGGATGGCTTGAGCCCAGGAGTACAAGAGCAGCCTGGACAACATAGGAAGACTCTGTTTCTACAAAAAATTAGAAAACTAAGCCAGGCATGTGGCACATATTTGTAGTCGCAGCTATTTGGGAGGCTGAGGAAGGAGGATTTTTTGAGCTCAGGAGTTTGAGATGGAGTGCGCTGTGATGAAATCACTACACATCTTAAGTTGGGCAACAGACACCCTGTCTTTGTTTTGAGACAGTCTCACTCTGTTGCCCCGTTAGGGTGCAATGGCATCCTCATAGCTCACTGCAGCCTCATACTCCTGGGCTCAAGCCTCTGTCTTGAGAAAAAAAAAAAAAAAAGTTCAAGGAGGCTTTTCTAATACATGTTTTGTTTATTTGCTTTGAAAAAACTGCATGTATTCCAGTAAGAATGACAGTCAGCAATGGCTTAAACCTCACTGTGTTGCTTCAGACATCCTGAAAACTTTCTTAGTTTATAGGAAAGTATTTTTCAACTAATGCTGGCTTGTTGAATTAAGGGAAAGGACCCATGATTAATGAGAGAGGAGCTTTTAGGAGTGTATGTTTGCAAATGGCCAGCTCATAGCCTCATTGGTAAGCCAGGTTCTGGTAAGGGTGTTTCAGTTATACTGTACTTGACTCAGTGGCTGGCCAAACAACAAGATAATAGATTTCTCAGCCTCTTCAGACCCTTTTTAGGACCTTTGTAAGAGGTACAATGGGAAAAGTACTTTGAATAGATTGGGAAACTGGGTTCTAAGCTTGACCTTGTGAATGAGATAAAGAGGTCAGTTTTGTCAACCATAGGGCAGAATGGTACCTGACCAACCAGCTTCATAGGTTTTTTATGGGGCTCAGATGTTAAGACAGTATTGCATATTTTAGAGAACTTAGGGCATTGTAAGAAAGGTTCCTGTCAAGGTAGGTGATCTTCCAAGCCCTTCACATATACCTAGCACTCCCCACCGCTGTGGTCAGCTCTTTGTTTGGTTCCCACCTAAGATGTCTTCTTAGGGCTGTGGGCCCTTGTTCTTGAACGGTCAAGCAAGGGTGCTAGGCCTACAGCATAGAGCATTTTCTTGTGTTCTCCAGGAAAACCCCTATGTGGAAAAAGCTGGCAGAAATACCCACATTTGTGGCTAATGAGGAAGCAGACTAGGTGTTATATTTTCTATGAAAAACCTTAAGAAATACACCTGAACCTATAGTTTTTCATCAAGAGTAATTTTGTTACCTGAGAAAATAATTTGAATTATAAAAACTTGATTGTTTATGATACTCTCATAACTGGGTAAATTTGATAACAACAGAAGGTTAAGTAAATCGTTGCATTAGACATACCATGGAATGTTCTTCATCATTAAATATGGTGTTTATAGAAGACTACTTAGTAGCAAAAAAAGCTAAGTATAGTATCTGAAGTATAAAAAGCAAAGTACTAAAGAGGGTGGCCTTATGTATATATATGTAGAAAATGGCCAGAATACTGTGAATAGGACAGTAAAGGTGTTACGGGTAATTTTGTTCTGTAGGTTTTCCCTTACAGGTGTTTTGGTAACAAACATTTTATAATAAAATTTTTTTTGAAATGGTTTATCCCAGTGCAGAGTTTCACACTGTTAGTTAAGTTTTGCATAGAATCACATTTCATTTTGCCCTGGGCTCTGACATGAGGAAAAACCCTTTTATTGTTGTCTTGTTACCATTTTGTTTACTCAATAATCTGTCATTAGAATTAAAATTGCACACTTGTTTCAGACAAATGTACTTTTTTTGTTTTGGAGAGACAGAGTCTCACTTTATCGCCCTCAGTAGAGTGCAATGGAGTCACAGCTCACAGCAACCTCCAGCTCTTGGGCTTAGGTGATTCTCTTGTCTCAGCCTCCTAAGTAGCTGGGACTATAGGCGCCCACCACAACGTCCGGCTACAAATGTACTTTTTTTTGTTTGTTTTGAGACAGTCTCACTCTCACCCAGGCTAGAGTGCCATGATGTCAACATAGCTCACAGCAACCTCAAACTACTGGGCTCAAGTGATGTTCTTGTCTCAGCCTCTTGAGTACCTGGGACTAGAGGTTCCCACCACAATGTCCAGCTAATTTTCCTATTTTTAGCAGAGATGGCATCTCACTCTTGCTTAGGCTGGTCTCAAACTACTGATCTCAGGCAGTCCTCCTGCCTCGGCCTCTTATAGTGTTAGGTGTGAGCCGTAGTGCTTGGCCGACAAATACACTGTTTTCATTTGAACTAATGTTTCAATATAAGTCACTTGTAAGGCTGTATATTATCTGTGAAAAAATTTCATTGCATAAGTAGGCATTGAGAATAGTTATGGATGTATAAGCTCATTTGATAAGACATTATTGGAGAAGTGCTGTGATAGGGTGTGAGGGAGGTTGCTTTGGTTAGGGAATTAGGGGAACAGTGCCAGGTGAAGCAACGTTTGAAATAGACTTTCAAGAGAATTAAAATTAATTTCACTGTAACTGGGTGTTGAATAGATTATCTTAGGACCCAAAGCTGAGAATAAAAATGTGTAAAGTGACCTGTGTTATAATGAGAGTCCTTAAGACATGGATCCAGTTACCTCCCTCAGGACGTAACCAGAAGGGCACAGAGTTTTCTTGCTACCACAGACATTATCTCAGCCCTTCTCTGGTTTGTATGGCAAGACCACACAGGGGAGTTAGCACTTGAAGAGATTCCTCCTCCTCTTCATGGAGGAGGATAGAGTGGGAAGCAGCTGTTCTTTCAGACAGCAGGGGAATGTCTTCCAAGACAACCATTTGTGTAGATGGAAGCTGCTTCTAAGAGAAAACGGGCAGAGTGGACCACCATGCAGACTCTGTCCCTGAAGGGAGCGAGATGGGATGAGATACTGAGAGATGAGGTGGGGCAGGGACAAAGAGTAGCTGGAACTGTTTGAATTCTCTCCCTTGACGCACGAAGTTGTTACTTCCTGTGGTTTAAGGGGTTTTGGCTAGTACTCCGTCAAGAAGGTCCTTATGTGAGGGATGGGGCTTGGAAGGTCAGGCCAGAACAGGGTGTCCTGCCCACACAGCTGTAGTAGCAATGTACACATTCTTCATGAGGGATTCCTGCTGCCTAGAGAGCACTTTCAGGGCCACACACTGGCTGCATTCTGTGGGAGATGGAGGAAATGAGTGTAGATCTGTGGTTCTCAACCTTCCTAATGCTGCGGCCCTTTCATACAGTTCCTGTGGGTCGTGACCCCCAGGTTGAGAACTGCTGGAGATGACGTGTGATTGAAGCATTACGACAGCGTCTGTACAGCTAAGTGGTAAGACATCAGTAAGGGGACCTTAACTACTGTGTGGGTGGGGGATTTAATGTGTAGTATGATGGGGGTAATGAGGGCAGGAAACAAGTTTTAGGTTAATTCGCTGAAATGAGATGTCTCTAATCAGTTAAAATAGCTTGGAGGTCCAGAAAAGCACTTGATTAGCCAAAGTGGTTCAAAGTAAGGTTTAAGACTGATATATACTGTTTAAAGGTTTTTTCTTTTTTTATATCTGAAATATAATAACACATATAAGAAAATACATATTGTACCATAGGTGAAGAGCTCCAACTTTTCTTAAATTGAATATAGTCATGTAACCAGCTCCCAGATATAAATGGACTACCGACTTTTAATTTAGGATTTAATCATTGTAGGCCAATATTGAATATTTGACTGAGATGGTTTCCTTTTTTATTCTGAAGGATCATGAGTAGTATTGTCACCAAATTATCTGAAAAAACGATTCCAAAACAAAGTTTAATATAGTCCCACACAGTAGGAGATGATGGAAATTACTCTGAGGAATTCTTGTTTCCCATAAATATTTTGTAGAAGCTTAATGTGTAGCTGCTTTAACAGTTAAGTGATATTTAACTTTTTATTGAAGTATGACGTACATGCAAAAAGGTATGAATGTACTGTCAGTGAATTTTATTACTGAACACGTCTTGTATAATCACTCATATATAGAGGCAAAAACTGATGATAGACTAGAAGCCTCTCTGTGTCCCTTTCGGTCTATAACTCATGAACAGGAGTTACTGTGCATAATTTAATTGCACAGGTTACTTTTGTCTGGTTTTGAACTTACTCAAATGGAATCAAATATGTACTCTTCAGCTGTGCAATTCATCTGTGTTTCAGCCCCTGGTTGCGGATCATCCACTCCCAATTCTGTGCAGCATTCTATCATAGGAATATACCAGTGTTCACTCGCTGTGCTGGTGGTGGACATTGGGCAGCTTGCAGTTGGGAGCCTTGGTTAATAATGCTGTTGTGAAAGTGTCTTTGGGGAACTCATTTCTACTGGGTGCATTTCTAGGAGGGGTTGCTGCGTTCCAGGGTCTGCATGTCCTCATCTTAAGATATGCTGACAGTTACACCAGTTTGCATCTGCAGTAGTATGTCATGATTTGTGTTGTTCCGCATTGTCACCAATAATTGGTATTTTTTCATTTTAGCCATTTTGGTAAACAGCAGTTATCTCTACTATGGTTTAAGTTTTCATTTCCTTGATGACTAATGAAGTTAAGTACCTTTTCATGTTTATTGGGCTTTGGATATCTTCTTTCCTGAAGTCGGGCGTCTTTAGGACTTGCATTCATTTTTCTTCAGGGGTATCTGCTTTTTTTTTTTTTTTTTTTTTGAGACAGAGCCTCAAGCTGTCACCCTGGATAGAGTGCTGTGACATCACAGCTCACAGCAACCTCCAATTCCTGGGCTCAAGCGAGTCTCTTGCCTCCGCCTCCCAATTAGCTGGGACTACAGGTGCCTGCCACAATGCCTGGCCATTTTTTGGTTGCAGCCACCATTGTTGTTTGGAGGTCCCGGGCTGGATTCGAACCCGCCAACTCAGGTGTACGTGGCTGGCGCCTTAGCCCATTGAGCCCCAGGCGCTGAGCCGGGTATCTGCTTTTTTCTTCAGTACTAGTAGTTCTTTAAACTGAGGGCCCCCCAAAAATGTCTACACATTTTAAGAAAGGAAAAACTGCATTAAGGTTGCAATCTCACTATTTACCGATAATGTTTGTTACCTTGTATCTCTTGTAATTGCAGAAGTCAAATGTGACTTGAGAATTACAATTTTAGTAAGATTTTTCCTTTCTTAAAATGTGTAGACTTCTTTTTTGACACCATCTATATATTCTGCATATTAGGTTTGTGTCTGAAATGCATATTACAGATAATTTCTCCCAATCTATAGTTTGTCTTCATATGCTTACTCAAATAGTGCCTCTCCAATAACAAGACTTAAATTTTAGTGAACTATAATTTACTGAGTTTTCCCCATTATGCTTAGCATTTTGTGGCCTGTTTAAGAAATGTTTGCCTATTCTGGTGTCAGGAAAGTAGTATGTATTTCATTTCAAGTGTTGTTTTTACATTTTACACTTTAAATTTACAACTGAACTAGAATTTAGTTTATATGTGTTGTAAGGTAGAGGGTCAAGTTTAATTTTACTCTACATGTATAGAGTAGAGTAAAACTGACATAGTTGACCCAATGTCAGTAGAGGGGGGAAAATGCCTTTTTGGGAAAGGGGAGCAGGCTGCGTGGGGTGGGAGGGTATAGAGGATGGATGGACTTAAGCCCTTAAGCCGGCCGTCACCCAAGGATGTGTTTCTGAGGATCTGGTGCCACGAGACCACCATCTTCATGGGTGGCAAGGAGTTGAGCAGTGTGTTCAAGCTGATGTGCACAGCAGGCATTCTCAGGTGGCCATCACCCTCCAGTAGCTGTACAAGGACAACCAGCTCCTAGATGATGGCAAGACATGGGTGAATGTGGCTTCATCAGCCAGATGGTACAGCCGCAAACCCTAGGTACAGTGGTGTTGGCGTTTGGGCAGAAGCAGCCTTTGAGGCTTTGTACACTGAGCCTGTTTCTAGCCTACTGGAACTGCCCCCATGGGACGGAGCCCCAGGACTCGGCGAGCAGGCTGTGCAGTTGGGAGACCCCCGGCTTGCCTCTGAAAGGCCCATCCCCACCAATAAAAGATCAGAATGTAAAAAGTCTTTTTTAATCACACTACATGTCACCTTTCTTATAAGTCAGCTGTACGTGGTATACATGCAGATCTGTTTCTGGACGCTCTTTGTTGTATTATCTCTGTGTTTGTGTCTTAATCACTACAGCTTTATAATAGGTCTTGATAGCAGTGAGGTTCCCCAGTTTTGTCCTTTATAATTTTTTCATTTCCATATAAAGTATAGATTTAGCTTGTCAGTCCACCCCACTAAATACACAGTGACCTGCTGGGATTTTGATTGGGGTTATATTCAGTCTGTAGATCTGTTTGTGGATAATATGTTAACAATTTTTCCAGTACATGAAGCTGGCATATATTCCTTTGTTTACTGTATCTTTTTCAATTTTTTTTGCTGTTTTGTTCATCTTGTACATCCTTTGTTAGGTTTAGATTCTGATGGGCATTTAATGCAATTGTGATATTTACCTGCTAAATATAGATTGGAGATATGAGTAGTTTTATTGCTTTTGTTGATCTGTGGGTTTTGAAGAATTAGGAAAAGATTTAAATTTAGGCAATTGCCATTTTCCTGTAAGAACCAGGAATTCTGATCTTGCTGGTCTATTTAAAAAAAAATACATATACATACTCTAACACATACAAGTATGTGTGCATGTATGTCTATATATATCGAAATATACACCAAAAAGTTAATGCCTGTAAGAATGTCTACTATTAAGAAGACTGATGGTATCAAGAATTATAAGAGCTATAAATGGAAGTTTTAAATTGCTGGTGGGAATGCAAAATTGCACAATTACTTGGAAAATACTGTGGCTGGTTCTTAATTTAAACATTTAGTTATCATATGACCCAACAATTCCACTCTTAGGTGTTTTCAAAAACAAACTTACATTTGGCTTGGTGCCTGTAGCTCTGGTTTAGGGCACTGGCCACATACACCGAGGTTGGTGGGTTTGAACTCGGCCTGGGCCTGTTAAACAACAGTGACAACTACATCAAAAAAATAGCTGAGGGTTGTGGTGGGCGCGCATAGACCCAGCTAATTGGGAGGCTGAGGCAAGAGACTCACTTAAGCCCAAGAGTGAGGTTGCTGTGAGCTGTGACATCATGGCACTCTACTGAGGGGTGACAAAGTAAGATGCTGTCTCGAAAAAAAAATAATAAATAAACTTATATTTTAGAATAGTTTTCAATTAATAGCAACGTTAAGAACGTTAAGAATGATGCTGCAGGCTCGGCGCCTGTGGTTCAACGGGCTAAGGCGCCAGCCACGTACACCTGAGCTGGCAGGTTTGAATCCAGCCCGGGCCGCCAAACAACAATGACGGCTGCAACCAAAAAATGGCTGGGTGTTGTGGCGGGTGCCTGTAGTCCCAGCTACTTGGGAGGCAGAGGCAGGAGACTCGCTTGAGTCCAGGAATTGGAGGTTGCTGTGAGCTGTGATGTCACAGCACTCTATCCAGGGTGACAGCTTGAGGCT
>CAUYON010112841.1:0-47544 GCA_963573935.1 Arctocebus calabarensis
ATAGTGATCAAGAAAATGCCATGAAGGCTAACTGTAACAGTACGATCAAAACATTTCTGAATGTATATGAATTGTGCCCTATGATTGCACCAATGTACAGAATTATGATTCAATAAAATTATAAAAAAAAAAAAAAAAAAAGAATTTGTACCTGGATTCAAATCCTGGCTCCAGCATGCACCTGTGAGACCTTGGGCAAATTCCTTAACCTCTCTGTGCCTTGGTTCTCTTGTTTATTGTTATTAGTGCATGTCAGTTTTCTGACCATAAAATGGGAATGTTAGGACCAACTTCATTGTCATACAGTAAGTGCTATAAAAGAATGGGTGACGATGACAATGACTAACTGCCTCATGTCATACTTCCTTCAGAGCCTGGAAGGAAGTCAGGTGAACGTGGAGCATGAGGCTGCCCTCTGTCACTCTGCTGTGTGTCCTCCAAAGGTTGGGGAGGACATCTGACTCAGTGCTCACCCTTGTGAAGTTGGCGGCTGGGCAGGAGCCTTGTCCATAGCCCTGAGCCTCCCCCAAACGTTAATCTGCAGAAAGGCCCCATCCTGGTTGACCTGAGCTGGGAACAATGAAAGCTAAGGGCTCTACTTTGCCCAGGGCTCTGTGACTTGCAGCAAACCCCTGCCTTAATCTCATAGGCCTGGGAAGAGACAGAGGCAGGTGACTTGCTTAAGAAAACCTAAGATTCGGCTCGGCGCCTGTGGCTCAGGGAGCTAAGGCGCCAGCCATGTAAACCTGAGCTGGTGGGTTCGAATCCAGCCTGGGCCCGCCAACCAACAATGACGGCTGCAACCCAAACAAAAATAGCCGAGCATTATGGCGGGTGCCTGTAGTCCCAGCTACTTGGGAGGCAGAGGCAGGAGACTCGCTTGAGCCCAGGAATTGGAGGTTGCTGTGAGGTGTAATGCCACGACACTACCCAGGGCAACAGTTTGAGGCTCTGTCTCAAAAAAAAAAAAGAAAGAAAACCCAAGATTCTAAGTGTCCCCACTGCCCCCTTCTAGGTCCAGGCCCACCTAATACCTCTCCAGAACTGTTTCAACTTCAAGTACAGATGGCACCGCCACAGCCAGTCCTGGGGGAGGCTCAGGCTGGGCTTGTACACAAATCAGAGCAGCGGGCTGAGGTGGCCGCAGCAGCAGCAGCTTTGGACATAAAGAGGCTGAGCCCCTTCCTTCCATCTCTTCCCTGCATTCTTTCTCTTCTGGCCTTACTGGGCAGCTTGCAAAGGCTCAGAGGTCTTAAGTCTTTAATGCGGACTGGGTCCACACCCACCCAGCAACTTCAGAGGCGGCAAGCTGGCTCGAGGGCTGAGACCGGGCCCAAATCCAGGCTAGGGTACTCGAGACTCCAGTCTCCTTCCTCAGATCTTCCTGACACTCTCCCCCAGGAGTTTGCAGCATCATGTCTGTCTATGTGGTCCCCCAAGCCCTTCTTCCAGTCCTCCCACACCCCCTCCTTCCCACTGAGCCAGACCAGAGAGGAACTGTTTCCACTCATAGCCAACACCTTCATAGCTCCCCCTAAAAATTTCCAAGAAAATCTTCTTAAAGATTCAAAAGGAGGTGGTGATCTCAGCACCAGTTGTTGAAATTTTCCACCTGAATAAATCATCAGCACATCCAATGAACTAACACCCATTCCAGCAGCCACCACTGTCATCTGGGGCCAGTGACTTGGCCCCTCTGAGCCTCCGTGGCCTCATCTATAAAGTGGGGAGAATAATTCTACCTGTTTCCTAGGGTGGGCGAGGAACCCAAAGCCCTTAGCCAAGTGCCCAGCACAGTAGCTCTTACTGTATCCATGGTCATTAACAATTGCATGCTCTATGCCAGGTCCTGGTGTCCCAGAGATGAACCCAGCCACCGTCTCTGTTCTAAAAGAATCTACCGTGCCATGGAGGGAAAAAACAGGTGAACTAAAACACCAAGATGGGGGGACACATTTGCATAACAGAAGAATGTACAAGTTACAGGGACATGGGGAAGGCACAAAGAAGGTAGGCTTGGGAGGGGTGTGGGAATGCTTGGTCCAACTCCCTCAGTCTGAGGAGGAATTCACCAGTCAGTGGAGGAAGGAAAGGCATTGTAGGTAGACAGAACCATTTATGCAAAGACTCAAAGGCAGGAAATACCATTTCATGGCCAGGACCCAGGTTACGGGAGGAACCCAGTGCTGGGGTTGCAGGGGAGTCTGGACTGACCCCACAGGGACCAAGATCACTGGGGAGAAGGATTTTAAGCAGAATGACAGCCTCACACTAGAGTCACAGTTAAGCTATGTACACATCCAAGGCTTGAAGGGGGGAGGTTTATATAACTTTTCCTTTTCTTCACGAGCATTTATCCAGCCTAGAAATTTTAGAGCAAGCATTTTCCCTTATTTCTATTCAACCTGAAAGCGGCAGCCGAATCCAGCTTGCTTGGTATTGAAATGCAGGTGGCCTGTGCAACAGTGTTGCTAAAATTACCAAAACTAACCACACCAGGGAAGGGCCATTATCGGAAACAGATTTTATTACCATGGAAACCAGCAGATAATGCCAAGTCCAGTCATTTTTATTCTCTGAAAAGAGAGACAAGGAGAGAGAAAGAGAGAAATGGAGGCAGCAGCAGCGAAGGGACAGGGTGGAGAGATGACAGCCCCGGAGCACCGGGGAATCGCCTGTGGGCTCACGCCACACAGCCTGAGTCTGCTGTCTGCAGACTCGACCAACACTGACGGGCCTGTGCTGCCTGCCACGGCGCCAGGCAGCCTCCAGACAGCGCTTCCAGCGTCACTTCCACCACGGCTCCAAAATGTGGGAACTGGAGCAGGTGCCCCAGCACCTTCCTTGGGGCCAGTCACAAGGCAGCCCCGGTGGTCTCTACAGAGGCCCCTGAGCTTGGAGTCAGAAGATTGAGTTTTGAGTTCAGCCTCTGCCTAGAGTGGCTTATAACCTTGACAAGGTCACAGAAATTCTCAGAGCCTCAGTTTCTTCATGTGACTCAAGAGGGAACCTCCTGGGGTGGATGTGAAGGTCTGGTGTGCTGGATACCCAGGCAGTTTGTAACTGTAGAGGGCTGTGGGCACAGAAAGGCCTACAGGCCCCAAGATTCTTACATTTAACTATTTTGTTCCCTGATTAGAAGATCTCCTTTCCCTACGCAGCTTCCTGGCCCTCTGAAACCTGTGGCATGTGTCCCCAGCCCATGGCAGAGGGCAGGAGGTGCTGGTGAGAGTTCTACAGGGTTGAGTGAAGGGGCAGCAGGAAAGTCAGGACCAGCATGGGTTTGCAGCTGGGCTGAGACAAGGCCTCTACTGGCTCACCCTGAGAAAGGAAAATCCAAGGACAGATGGGGAATTTTGGAGACCTAAACCCTTTCTCCTCCTCCTACACCTCCCCTCTTAGAACCTGGTCCAGTCCCAAGAGTTCTGCCAGAAAGACCCTAGCCCACCAGAACCTTCCAGAAAGCTGTGGAATCTTCCTCCCCCTACACCTAGTATAAAAATAAGTCTCCAACCACCCTCAGTGCAGACACCATCTTTGCCAAAGCGGGTCTCTGTCCCTTTTCATTAAATTTGGCCTGAACCTCTACGAGTCTTATCTCTGGGTACACCACTGAACCGAACCCCTTTTAAGGAGGAAGGGGTGAAACTGAATGAGGTGAGCCAGGTGACCCCAGGAAAGGGGACTGTAAATAGTCCAGCACTGAAAAGCAGCTAATTGGAGGTTTTAGCTCCCAAGGTGTGTAGTCAGGAGAGAATGGGTGAAAGGAAGCCGCAGAATACACAGAAAGACCCTTAACCACACCTGCACATATGCAGACGTCATCAAATCCTTGCTGTCCTTAGTGGGCATCACTTGGTTGCTTGTTAGAAAAACAAACTCTGAGGGGCGGGGGAGGATGGGAGGAGGGAGGGTAATTGGTGGGTCCACACCTACGGTGCATCTTAGAAGGGTACAGGTGAAACTTACTAAATGTAGAATATAAATGTCTTAACATAGTAACTAAGCAAATGCTATGACGGCAATGTTAACCAGTTTGATGAAAATATTTCAAATTGTGGCTCGGTGCCTGTGGCTCAGCGGGCTAAGGCGCCAGCCACATACACCTGAGCTGGTGGGTTCAAATCCAGCCCCTGGGCCCGCCAAACAACAATGACGGCTGCAACCAAAAAATGGCCGGGCATTGTGGCAGGTACCTATAGTCCCAGCTACTTGGGAGGCGGAGGCAGGAGACTCGCTTGAGCCCAGGAATTGGAGGTTGCTGTGAGCTGTGATGGCACAGCACTCTATCCAGAGCTTGAGGCTCTGTCTCAAAAAAAAAAAAAAGAAAAGAAAAGAAAATATTTCAAATTGTATATAAAACCAGCACATTGTACCCCCTGGTTGCAATAATGTACACAGGTATGATTTAATAAAATAATAATAATAATAATAAAAAGAAACACAGACTCCACCCCAGACCTCCCAATGATCCATCTGTATGTTCAAGTTTGAAAGGCATTGGTCTAAATCACTTCCCTTCCCTGAGTCTCAATTTCTTCATCTATGAAATTATAATAAAAATACCCTCCCAGGCTGTGCACAATGGCTCATTCCTGTAATCCCAGCATTTTAGGAGGCCGAAGCTTGAGGCCAGGAGTTCAAGACCAGCCTGGGCAACATACAGAGATATCTATGGAGTTTGAGGTTGCTCTGAACAACCTCAAACATAGGGAGATATTCAGGAGTTTGAGGTTGCTGTGAACTCTGATGACACCACTGCCTTCAACCCTGGACAGCAGAGCAAGACCTTGTCTCAAAAAATAATAATAATAAAAATGCCCTGCCAGCCTCACAGGGCTATTGGAAGGATTCAAAGAACAAAATACGTTTGAATGAATGAATCACTTTGAAAAATTAAAAGCACCGTATTGGATGTAAGCTATTGTTTCACTATTCTGTATTTATTATCATCATGTATAGGCAGCCCCAGCCTCCCAGGGCAACAAGGCGCTCTCATAACAAAATGACTTGATTAGACTGTTCTCTCAAAAACACTGCTCCCCAGCTAGCGTTTTTTGCTATCAGCGTGCCTCTTCTTGCAGCTGCATATTAAATCTTCATCCCATCAGCACTTGACTGAATTTGTAGAAACAAAATGGAAGAGGGAACTCAGGCATGAATTAGCAGTTTAAGACAGGAATGAGATTACGATAAAATCCCCACTCTCTCCATCCATCAAAATGTAATAAGAATAGAAACTAATGTGAAAATATCAACATGACCTATTGCTTCGAGCCTGGCACCGCCATCCTTTATGATCGAGGCTTGCAAGATCCAAGCATCTCATTTCACTGTAAGTGTCACGGTTTAGGCAGGGGACATAAACCGTGTCCGAGACAGGCAGCACACTTGGGCAGATTCCTCCTGGGGAAACAGGAAAGGGCCAAATATGACGCGGTTCCCTGACTTTCCAAGTCACGGAGAATGAGAATGAATTAGAGGTGACTTGATTTAAAGGGTGTTTGGGTTTTGGTTTTTCTTTTCACTCAGTCTATGGGTATGGAAGCCCCAGCACCATCCAAGGATCGTGGAAAATAAGTTCTGAATGTCCCCAGGAGCTTCTGTTCCTTGGTTGCAGCAGCCGGCTGGTGACCTTGTGCCAGGCATGGTCATCACAGGATATAAAATAGGGTCGTGGGGGGTGGTACTGTACTGGCCCCCTACAGTGGCAGATGAGGGACAGATGGGCTCAGAGAAATAATGACCCTTGCTCAATGACACACAGCAAGAAAGGGATAGACTCCAGGTCTGTTAGACTCCTTGTCCAGTGCTCTTCGAATGACACCACATAGCCAGCGATGTACCAGGACTGAGCTCAGGGCTAGAGGTACATGAAACATAAGCAGCCACTTGCCCTCCCACAACTCACAGCCTCACTCCCCTCTGAGCTCATTCTCCCTTCTACCCTCCGCCTCCACTCTGCTCTGGCCACCCGGCTTCCTCCACTCCATAACAGCATTGGATTTTTTTTTTTTTTCAAGACAGAGTCCCACTATGTCACCCTCAGTAGAGTGCTATGACATCACAGCTCATAGCAACCTCAGATTCTTGGGCTTAAGTGATTCTCTTGCCTCAGCCTCCCAAGTAGCTGGGACTACAGGCACCTGCCACAGCACCCGGCTATTTTATTTTGTTGTTGTTGTTGCCATTGCTGTTTAGCAGGCTCGGGATGGTTTCAAACCCGCCACCCTCAGTGTATGTGGCTGGCACCATAACCACTGTGCTATAAGTGCCAAGCCAGCATTAGATTTTTTTCCCAATTTAAAGACTTTGAACATTCTCTTCCCTCAGTCTGGAAGGCTTTTCCTCTTACTGTTCACCGAGCCAACCCCTTCTCCTTCCAGGTGCACCTGAAGTATCACCTCCTCCAGGAAATCCTCCCGAAGATGCCTTCTCCTCACATCCTCTCCTCCAGTTCAAGGCCCTGGATTAATTTGCTCTCAGGTCAGCCTGTGTTGTGCTCCTGCAGCGCACTTGTCAATAGCAGTTAAATCATTGTTTGCGTTGCTATTTAGCATTCGCCTCCTCCGTGGGATAGCAGTCTATCAAGCATAAAGCTCTAGAGTCACTCTGCCTTGCTCAGCACCAAGCAGAGCACCTGGCACCTCGTACTCATCCATTTATTTAAAAGTTTATACTGAACGTGTACAAGGTGCCAGGCACCGTCAGCATCCCTGCCTGCAGGGAGGCCGCAGTCTAGTAGAGGACAACATATAATAAACTCACATGTCAGGTGTTGAGGCCTGCAAGAAGAAAGGCAGAACAGGTTGCACTGACGTTTAAAAAGCCTGGAACAAAGCAAGGGAATGAGCTACCCCGAGGCTGAAGGGAACAGCATCCCCTGCAGCAAGATCAGTAACTGCAGGTGCCCTAAGGCCAGTGTGTGCCTGGCCTCTTACTGGAGATGGGAGTGAGTGGGCAGTAGAGGGGGCAGGGTCAGAGAAATGGGATCCCAGTAGGGAGGACATTGGATTCTACCCTGTGTGAAAGGGGAAGCTGATGGAGAGCCGTGAGTGGAGGGGCAACCTGATCTGACTTCATTTCTAGAAGGAAGGCCCAGTACTATGCAGAGACCAACCCCAGGGCCCAGGGCGGGAGCAGGGGACCAGAAGAGTAGCTATGGAGGTGGAAGAAGAGTACAGGGTCCTACTTAGTAGGTGTTCTAAATATGGGGCCAATAGGATTTGCCAAGGTAATGAATGTGGGGTATGAGAACAAGAAAGGAGGCGAGGATGGTACCAAAGACGTTGGCCTGAGTAACTGGAAGAATGGAGTTTGCGTAGACCAATAAATTGCCTTTGATGCTAAAGCCCATGTGAGCCAGAGTTTTGAAATTATTTTTAAGGTCTTAACTAATCCAGTCTTGACTGATCCAGTAAGCCAGATGTAAGGAAGGCATGGATGTGGTAGGGGGCACGGGAAGGTCCCTAGTTGGGGCCAGCAGGAGAATTGGGGTCTCAAGAGAGAACAGAGCACTCTGGTTGCACCCCCAGTGCTTGGGAGGATGGCAGCCTGGGCTCAAACAAGTTGACCACTTTTCCTCTGTAACTTCTTAAATTTTAGGCACCAGCTGCTGGAAGTATGGGATTGGAGCTTTGGAGAGAGCTTGGGACTGGAGTTAAATCAGAGTCCCCAGTTGTCACATACCTACAATGACCCAAGCACCAGGCTACGCTCACACCTGCAGGTCTTTCCAACCATCTCAAAGCCACATACCACTGCCCCCATTTTACAGATGAGGAAACAGGCTCAGAGGAGTTATGGGGCCTGCCTACAGCCATGCAATTAGAAATCAAGACTCAAGAGCCTCCTGAGAGAAATGAAGCCCTTTGCCTATAGATGTCCTGATGCATCCCTGGGCTGGAGGTCAAAGACACTGGCTCCCTGTGTGACCTTAGGAGCCCTTCTCCCTCTGTGTGCTCAGCTTTGCCGTGTGGGAAGAGCTAAGACTGGGCTTTGTGTTCCGTCAGGTCACTGCAGCCTTCGTCCCTTCCGTTTCAGGGCAGGCAGAAACCGTCAGTCTGACACAGGAGTGTCACCTACTGTGTGCAGCAGCTTGTCCTGGGAAGAGCTGGAGAGAGGAGGGGCCCAGAGTCCACCCTCAGAGGACCCCCCAGGATAGTGAAGGTGGGAGCGCAGGGCCACAGCAGATAGCGCTGCCGGGAGGGACCGGAGCCGAGCCAAGCTCCCGCGCACAAATCGTTCCCAGCATATGCTCCTCATTTCATACATCATTTGCAAGGAGCTGCAGCCATTTTGCAAAGTCTCTTCCTGCTCCAGAAGCATCTGGGCTTTGGCTTCTGCCCTTCTGCTCTGGCTCCTGCCCTCTGCACCGTCCCCTTCCACCGCCAGCAAGCACAGACAATGCTCGTCTGTAAGTTATGGAGTTACTTCTCCCTGGGTGGGCTCCGTGGCATACAGGCTGTGTGCGATCCAGGCAGAGGCACACAGGAGGCTGGAGAAGGCAGCACGGGTGCCTGGGAGGGCATCTGAGCCGCCAGCAGGAGCCAGGGGCCAGGGAGCCGGGGGTGGGGGGTGAGGGCAGCCACCAGTTAGGCTTCCGTGAGGAACTGCTGGGACATAGTCATTTGGGAAATTCCCTCAAGAGGGCCCATCCCATATTGAATACAGCGATATTAGGTTAGGGAGGACCTCGCTGCATTGGAGGATGTGAGTCACGCACCATCGGGGCCCTGCGAACGTGGGCAGCATGCAGAGAGGGCAGGCCCGGGCCTGAGTCACGGTTATCTCCGGGGCTTAGCACATGGCAGGTGTTCCATGAATATCTGCCAAGCAAAGGAATGAATGACGGAGTGAATGACACTCCACCCAGTGTTCCTCCAGCACGGCCCCCGGAGCCTGCGCCCAGACTTAGGAACCACAGATACGATGGAAATGGGTGACCTGACCTCCTCAGAGGACGCAACCTCATCACTCCTTCTCTCTTTCCTTCTCTCTCTCTGTCCCTCTCCTCTTTCAGTCTTGGGCTTTGTCACTAGAAAAACAAGCAGATTCTCTTCTTCCCTGCCAGGACCCTTCCATCGAGCCTGAGCTGTGCTGAGTGTAGCCTGTCCACTCTCCACTGTCTTTCAAGGGCCAGCAGCTCAGAGCCCAGGATATGGGGGAAGCTGGAGCTCTGGCCTCCACCCACCAACCAGGACAAAAATCCCTGCCCAGCTATAGCAGCCTTGAAGTCTGCTGGGACCAATGTCAGGCTCCAAATGACAAAATCCAGACACATCCTTTCCCTTCTCTGGGGTGCCCATGCCTAGCCCTCTTCACCCTGATCCCAAGATGGCCCAGAGCAGCTGGCCTGGACACAGAACCTAATGTGTATTCTTCTTTATTCTTTCATTCAACAGCTTGACTGAGGGCTGCCTCTGTGCAGGGCACACACTTAGCCTTAAGGATCCCGCAGTGGGCCGAGCTGAAAGGATCCTTGCCCTGTGGAGCTAGCATTCTAATAGACGAGAAGCCAGCAATCAATCAACTGAGTAAATAAGGCTATTTCAAGTTGTAAGTACAACAAAGACAGCACTAAGTTGCACTGACTTTTCTCAGTTTCTTCCTCTCACCTCCTTTGCATTCTTTTTCCCCTCAATATGCTCTGTGCTCTGGGGGCTGCAGCCCAAGACTTCTTGCCCACTGGCTCCTAGCTGGGCTCAGGCAGCGGAAGACCCCGGCAGAAGATCAGAGCACTGGCAGAGAGAGAAGTGCCAGCATTTCTTCCCCCGCTCCCTCCTTACTGTGTTACCCAGGTTCTAGCAGAGGCCACCTGCTTTCACGGCTCCGGCCACAGCTCCCTGTAGGCTCTGACAGCACCTTTCCTCCCAGTGCCCCCTCCAGCCAGGGGTGCCAACATCGGGAGCCCTTCCTTATTCCTGTCCATACTATTCAGATTCCCTGCTGAGTCAGCCTTGCCTCTCCTGCCGGGCCCCTGACTGATGCAGGAGTAGAGGTGATAGAATGTGCTGGGAGACAGGGCATGGTCAGGCAAGGCAGGTTCAAGCGTGGGCTGTTCAAGGAACAGAAAGGTAGCCGGTGTGGCTGGAAAGCAGTGGTATGGGAGGAAATCATAGGTGAAATTCAAAATATTTAACAACTGACTCAGCACAGGCACCGGCCAGTGCAAAGGGACCGTAGCTGTAAGTAACTTGCACCTGCTAAATAGCATCCTGGGGGCTCAGAGAGGTGGACCAGGCATATTAGTCAGGGTCCCAAACCACATGAAGGCACACACAAGCTGGGTCAGGGGAGGAGAGTTTAACAAAGGGGCTCTTCACACAGGTAGGGACAGGGAAGGTACAGAGATGGAGAACTATAACAATCCCAAGCAAGAGGGTAAGGAGACAGCTGTTCCTAGAAGCAGGTTGAGTTGTGTGGAGGGGGCTGCCTTGAAAAATGCTGAGACCTTCCCTCAAGGGCCACAGCTGAGCTGCCATGGCCCCATGGGGGTCACTAGGAAACCAACACCCCAACCAGCTCTCCCACCTGTCCCAAATCTCCTTCTGGTAACACCCACTAGCCAGTGTCACCCAGAAAGCCAGAGAATATCCATGTGGGTCACCCTCGCAGAGCCTAGAGTGGGGTGGGATGGGTGGCACCTGGGCCCCCAGGTCAGGTGACACATTGACGGTCATGGTGACTGGGAAAACACTGGGATGACAGTGGCGGGATCTCACTTGGACCCTTCACCTCCATCCTGCTCATGGCAGTCTGGACTGAAGATCTCCCAGAAGCGTGTATGATGGTGGGTGGAGGCAGGAGGAACCGAAAAGCCAACTCAAGACAGGACTGACCAGCTCAGAAAACCCAAGGGCCCCAGCTCACAGGAGGCGCATCCACGGACACTGCGTGGGGACCATCGGAATGCACTGGCTTCCTTTCACAGGTGGATGGCACTGAGAAATCAGGAAATGCCCCAGGCTTTCCTTGAAAGCCCGCCGCAGCATGGAGGAGGGGGGCCTGAAGGGAGGCAGGAACCCCCCCTGAACTCAGCCTTGCCAGGCTGAGAAACGGGAGAGACATTTTTAGGGAGCAGCACCTTTGTGTATTCACCTGTAGGGGTGATCAGGGTGCCCAGAAGGAGGACAAACTACGGACTGAATGGCCTGTGGGTGTTTGGGATTTATGATCCTAAGATTTCTAAAGGACTTCCAAAAGATTCTGGGAGCTGGAGTTTCCACAGCCTGAATGTTGAAGTCACAAAAATTTCTAGACATGGGCTCAGCAGCCTGGGGTTCGAATCCTACCCTTCACGCAGCAGGTGCACAGAAACCCCTTGCTCTAAGGCAGGAGAGGAAGCTGATGCCCACGACACTCCGCGGCTCCTGTCGGACCCATACCTGAGCCAGGCCCCATCTCTACATAAGTCCCTGATTCCACTCTTCACCTTTTCTCAGCAAGTCTGAGTTGGGTATTATCTCACTTCGTAGAAGAAGAAACTGAGGCTCAGCAAGATGACGTCCCTGGCCCCTGTCTTGCAGCTGGTCAGCAGAGGATTTGGAAGGGAAGCCCAGGTCTAAGATGGTGACAGCCTGGGGCTTCCGCTCCCAGACCTCCCATCTAAGTGGGGAGGGAATCAACCCAAAGTCTAGGATCACTTCCAGATGCCGGAGCCTCCAGAAAGAGCTCAGACCCCTCTGAGCTCCGCAGCTCCCCACCCCGATTATCACAGCCCAGTGCTCCTGTTCCCAGCCTTGCTAGGCAGAGGCTGGATCCCACCTGATTCCTTAATCAGGGATGAGGCAGTGGTGGAAGCTTTCTGAAGAATACTTAGACCCTTGTTAAAATTAAGTCATTGCTTTAATAATAACCACAGGGCAGTGGCCACACAGGTGAGAGCATGTGGGCCCTCCACGTTCGTCGTGGGTCTTGAGCTGGGCCCTGCCGTGGGCGCCGGGTGTGCCGATTCCTCCACTCCATGTCTGATGCTTTTCTCTCTCCTTTCTCCTAGGACCACACCAAGGGGGTAGTTGGCCCAGCTGGTGCCCCAGAGAGGTTACACAGCCACATAGCCAGCTAGAGGTAGCACGGGGTCTTGAATCCAAGTCTATATAAAGCTGAAACCAACTCTATATACCTTCCCTTTTCCTCACAGGGCCTCAGTGTGTCTCTTGTGGGTCCGCCTTCCTAGGACAGGGGCAGTCTCACCTGAGAAGACATAGCTTCCATTGTGACTCATCAGCTCTACAGGCTGCGACAAACTGCCTCACCTGTCTGTGCCTCAAATTCTTCATCTGTCATGTGGGATATTGGGTCATTGAGAACCTTGAATGAGATAACGAGTGTGCAGATGTCCTGCCAATTTTAAAGTGTGCTGCATGTGAGGATAAGTGGGCCTTGGGGAAAGGCAGATTCCAGCAGATGTCAGGGCAGGGGTTGGGCAGCACAGGGAAGAAAAGGAGGAGGGGACATGGGCCAGGAAGTGATGAATGGGCCCAGCATGTTCCTGGGGAGAGAAACACATGGAGACCTATGAGGCAGGAGCTTGGATACAAAGGAATCAGAGCCAGGCTCAGGGAGAAAGAGAGTTTTCTGGCTGGACCACATGGGGCTGGGGTGCTAAAAGCAGGGGACCAGAAGACCACACTCCTCCAAGAAAAGCAAGATGTAGCCAGGATCTGGCAATCTGCAGCAGGGCTATGCACTGCAATGACCCATCTCTTGCCTTCTGAGCCTCTGTTTCCCCTCTGTACAATGGAGGTAATATATCCACTTGAAAGGAACATTGCAAGGATTGGCAATAATGTCTATTAAAGTGCCTGGCATATAGTAGGTGCTCAATAAATGGTTTCCATTATTGTTACATGATGACAATTATGGTTATTAGCAAATTACTTGATATCTCCAAGTCTGTTTTCTACACTGTAAAGTAGAAATAATCAGATCTATGTTGAGAAGCTGAAAAGTCACAGTCTACGTAAGACTTTTCAAGCATAGGTCCTGACACACGGCAGGTATGTGACAATCACCGGTCCATTCTCACTTCCCCTTCTCTCTCTGACCCAATGAACAGACATGACTACTGCAGGTAGGCATGGTAGAAAAGTAGGCTTTGGTTCCGTCCTGGTGCTCCCAGCTTCCCTTGAGAAGTAGTGAGCTCCCCAGCCCTGGAGATATCCAAGGAGAAGTTAGATGACATTGTGTTAGTAAGGAAGGTGAAAAGTTTCAGTTAAGAAGATGAACTGAAAGTCAAAATCCCTTCAAGCTTGGAGGATGCACAATCCTACCACTCTGCAGGCTCTGATGACATTGGATTGCCCATCTCAGCCTATAGTATACACAATTTTGGACTTGAAGTTAGAAGGCCATAAGCTGAGTCCCAGCTTAGCTTCTTCCAGTTTCTCAGGACCTGCACATAGCAGATAAACAAGAAGCCATGTTTCCTTGAGACAGGATGGCTGCCTGCCTGCAAAAGGCTCTTACTCAAACATCTATAGGAATACTATAGTCTCTCCCAGAATTTCCAAAATCAGGAAAAGAACAGAGGCTGCTCCCAAAGCAGGCAGAGGTCTGCCTAATAGCTCCAGCTGAGGAGCACCCAAAGGATGCTGGAAGATGCTCCACACCTACGGCCCCTTTCCCGCTCCCTGGCAGCCCCAGGCTCAGCCCCAGCCCCAGCAGGTGTATTTGGAGAAGCTCATCCCAAGTCTCACCCTGCACATGTTCCCTGGCTCAATTACAGGCTCAATTTTCTTTTCTGTTTAATCCCCAAATCAATATGTGTTCATACATATTTAATCGGGAGGCTGTTTTTATTAGAGTGGGGATGAGTTTTACATCTTTCTCCCCACTGCTTAGAAGACATCCGCCACTCACAAGAAAGATGAGTAGATTAATGAGGAAAAGACCCATGTGCAGGCGGGGCCGGGAGCCCCAGCCAAGTCAGAAACACAGAGAACCACTGGTGGGCTCGCTGTTCCTTCCACATGGGTCCTGCTGTCTCCCAGCTTCCTCTCTCTGGGGCTAAACCTGCAGCCTACCCCACTCCCACCAACTACTGCCAGAACTTCCTGCCCAGGGACACTCTCTGAGGTCCTTACAGACCTGTCCTTCAGGAGCCAGAAGAGCAAGGGCCAGCTGCCTGTGAGAGGGCAGAAAGGGGAGGTCGCCCTCAACCTTGCCTTCCAGAAATAATAGATTTCTCCTTCCAACTCCGAGTCAAGGCTGAGCAGAATAAATTATCACCCTTCCGCAGCGTAATCATTGTCACACTCAGCCCCGGCTGCCATCTGCTTCTTAGAATCCCCACCTAGCCAAGCTGGAAGAAAGGAGAGGACACGTGGACAGGTAGGTCATTGTGTTGGCCAGAGAAGGGCAAGGGCAAAAACACTGTGGGGACTGGAGCAAGAGGAGGAGGCCTGGACTTAATCCCTCCCCTCCCCGGGTAGGTGTGTGTCAAGCCCCAGCTACAAATCATCTCGTTTAATCCTCGTCCTGTCTCTACAAGCAGATCCTATTCCTGTCATCTGCATTTGACAGAGGAGGAGACTGAGGCTGGGCGGGATTAAAGGTCTGGCCGAAGGCCTCACAGGAAGGAAGCAGCAGAACCTGGATATAAGCCAGGCCCACGCGGCTTCAGAGTCTGTGCACTTAGCTACTCTGCTCCTGCTCCCATCAAGCAACAGTTCTCTCCTCTTCAACCCCGGCTGGGGCCTTTCAAGGTGACAGCTATAGACAGCAACATTTGGGGAGCATCAGTTATTGCCTGGAAGTTGTCAGCCACTGAGAAACCTGAGGGAACTGGGTATGGTTGGCACCTCTGCTCGCAGCCACCCCTCTCTCCTCTGCCCCTTCATCGACTCTGTCTGACATGCCCACCAAGCAGCTCCACCAGGCCTGTGCTCAGAGCCGGGTTATATGGACAAACAAAACCAGGCCTGGTCTGGCTCTCACTCAACTGGTAGTCTCATGGCAGAGGTGTCCCTGCCCATGGAACCAAGGTCCCTGAGAGCATGCACCTGCCTGGGCTTCTCCCTGCTCCCGAGCCTCACCTGGCTTCTGCAGTCATGCCATCCGGGAGTGCCCTGTGCCTGTCCCTCTGGAATTCACCCCATTTTCAATACTATTTGATTGCAGAGACTAGGCCTGTCTTATTCACCACTGGATCTCATTTATCTCTGTAGTAAAGAACAAAAATTGGGGGAGGAGGAAAGAAGGATAGGAAGGAGGGAGGAAGAAATAGAGGAGAGAGAAAGAACAGAGGGAGAAAAGGGAGAGGGGAAGAATAGAAGGTGAAATAGTAGAGAAAGAAAAATAAGGGAAGGAGGAATGAATAAGGGGGGAGGGAGAACGGGAAGACACTTGGGCCACTTTTGAATAAGCAGATGCTCTCCCAGAGGCTCCCCCTTTGCTTCCTTCTCATTCTGAGATGAAGTTTGACTTGGTTCCCAGAAACTGGCTAAGATGCTAAAGCCAAATCAGCCAGCTGCAGTTGGAAAGAGTTAAGTATCTCCAGGATTTCCCAGCAGGGCGATTGTCAGCATCCACTGAATTAACCCCTGCACGGAGGTCAGGGGTCGGTGCCTCTCTTCTCAAAGCTTCCAGAGGCAGAAGGAGTAGCAGAATGACCTCACACTAATGACACCCTGAACTTGGCAAAGGCTTGGGCCAAACTGCCCCAAAGGGTCTTCTGGCCAGGAGCCTTTAGAGAAGTCTGTGTCTCTCCCACGGGCCAGCTTTTCCAAAGGTGTCCTCAGGACGGCCAGCTGGAAGGCCCCATGTGAAGTCCCCAGCTGTCAGGGGACCAATGCCGTCAGTCCCCACTCACATTAACTGCTTGGCAGCCTGTGTTCGACGACGGGTTAATTCCCGTACAAAACACATAACGTAGGCAGTGTGATTCCTCATTTAGCTGTCAGAGTGGGATAAAAAATGTGTGAGAGAGAAAAACCCAAGGGGAAAAAAATTGGATAATGATGAATTGTGACTGAGTGCTCCAAAGAAACACAAGCCATCTCCCCCGTCGTGTTGTGCCCGCTGTCACTTAATTTGAAAATATTCTAAGTGTGCAGGGCCTTCTCCTCGGCACTTTTCAGCTCTTCCCGAGAAGAGCTTGGTCTCCTTTTGTCAATGTTCTCGGTTTTTTTCCTCCGCAGCGCATCAAAGACCCAGGCAGGAGCACGAGCCGAGGCGTCCTCCCGTCTCCCCCACACAACGGTGCCTCTACCACGCAGCCACAGCGCCTTTGCACTGCGGTATTATGATGCACATTCGCAAGGGAGAGAGAAGAAAGGAAAAAAAAATAATGTTTTGGCTGTGATAAGTGTCAACTCTGCCTGCAACTAAAAAGAACTTCTTGTTTTGCAAAACGGAACATTATTTGAATGTACAGAAGGAATAGATTGAAGTGAGGTTCCAAGATCAGAAGCTGTTTGGCTGTCCGGGGAAATCAGAGTAAACAGTTGTCTCTGACTGTTTTATCACACCACACAAGAACCAGCTGAAAATTTAGCAGTTCTCAGAGCCTCTGGGGGTCTTAGGCCAGTGTCCGTTCCCCGAGAGCCCAGAATCACTGACCTTGGATGAGGAAGCTCATGTCCCTAATAGCTTCTAGAAACAACAGGCCACTTGCTGCTCGGAGTTACTTTGGGGCTAAGGACAGGGGTAGGGTGTGATGGCCTTTAGGGAGTTAGCCACCGAATGATGCCATTGGCTTCTTGAATACCAGCAAATTTAGATGAGATGCTGGGTGACCTTGACAGGGTCCTCTCCCTCTCTGAGTACCTGTTTGCCCAATGATGGAACAGTAAGCTGGTCTGAGCAACCTCCATGTGTCCCTGGGGAGCTAAAAGCCATGGGACTTGGGGACTGGCACCAGGGGTTGCCCTAAGTGTAGGTTAAGAAATACCCAGAGAGGGCTCAGTGTCTGTGGCTCAAGCGGCTAAGGCGCCAGCCACATACACCTGAGCTGGTGGGTTCAAATCCAGCCTGGGCCGCAAACAACAATGACGGCTGCAACCAAAAAATAGCCAGGCGTTGTGGTGGGCGCCTGTAGTCCCAGCTACTTGGGAGGCAGAGGCAGGAGAATTGCTTGAGCCCAGGAGTTGGAGATTGCTGTGAGCTGTGATGCCAAGGCACTCCACCCAGGGTGACAGTTTGAGGCTCTTTCTCAAAAAAAAAAAAAAGAAAGAAAAAGAAATACCCAGAGAAGGGCAGATGAGCCCAAAGCCTCCCAGGAAAGAGCAGATCTGAATATGGCTCACCCAATGGGAGGTGAGAATACACATTCCATTCCCAAGGTGGACTCCAGGGGTGGTCAGATGTGAAGAGTGAGCCAACCCCAGGAAGCAGGAATTGTTCTCCACATTTCAGAGATGGGGAAATGGAGGCTCAGCGAGCTACAGAGACTTGCCCAGAAACCTAGAGTCATGCTTGCCTGCTCTCCACGCTCTCCCCCCAACATCCATCCTGTCACCAAGCCCGCAGTGCCACCTCCAAAGTACTTTTGAACTCTGTCCCATCTCCCCACCCCTGCTGCCACCACTCGACCCAAGCCACCCCCATCCCTCCCCGGAATTGCCATTTAGCCTCCCAACCAGCCTCCCTGCCTCCATTCTAGTCTCCCCACCATTAGCCAGAGATTGTCTCCTAACATGCAGTGCCATGTCACCCCCCTCAAATCCCCAGCAGGGTTTATCCCCATTGCTCTAGGGATAAAATCCAGCATCCTTTACACGGCACTTGAGGCATTATATGGTCACCACCCACCTCTCTAGCCTCATCTCTGGCCCAGCCATCTGACCCACTCAGTTTTCCCCATGAGGCAAGTTCTCTTTGCTTCTGGTCCTTTGCACATGCTGCTTTCTCTGCCTGGTGAGCCCTCTCCACGCCCTCCCGTTCGGTGCTATTGCCCATCAGGGCCCCCGGCATGTCATCTCTTTCTGTGGCCTCTCAGTCCAGGCTGATCCTCCCCACAAGAGTCCCTGCACCTCCACAATGGCTCGTGCTGTCGGAATATCTCTGCCCTTAATGCGGAGAAAACAAGGACTGTGTCTGCCTTATTCGTCATCATGCCCTGACACCTCTGACGGCACACACTAGGCGCTCCAGAACTCTGTGCTGGACAAACGATTGAGTGAATGAATGAATGAATGAATGAGGGAATGAGAAAGTGAACAATACTGCAAAGTGAGCTTTCCTTCTCCATATATCCAAATGTGTAAAAGAAGCACGAGGCAAGTCCATCAATAAGGCAGGCACTCGCTCCTCACAGCCTGTCCTTGGCTGGGAGTCGGGTGATGGATTTCCGGAGGTGATGCATGGGAGCGTGAGAAGGGCGGAGTGGACGCATGGAAGAATAGAATATAGATTTCTATAGATTAATCATTTGTCATTCCTGCCACTTGGCGCACTCTCTCACACACACATACACACACGCTCCTTCCCTACCTGGTCCCATATCTCTTCCAAAGAAGCACAACTCACACTGCCCTTGGACCCGGCAATAGGGGTACACACTCACAAACACGTGCGTGCAGAGTCACAAACACTGAGAGAGACACTTCATGCGTGCTTGCACAGCACAAAACCTGCAGATACACAGAGCTAGGCATGTACGCTGCACCAAATATTCCCAGCTTCCCTGCCACCTAGGCCACACACACACACACACGCAGGGGCATATTTACTCTAGAAATAGATGCACACTTCCTCTTACACACAGAGGTACATACAGAACAGAGCACGTAAGAGTGTGCCCTTGCTCTTATACACACACACAGGCACACCTACAGGGGTATACATTTAGGGATACATGGGTCCTCTGACACACTAAGGGGCACATTTAATCCTGTGCACACACAAAGATGCATACTTCTGCTTGCACACATGCGGCACACGCTTGCTCTGACATACACACACTCACATACCTTCTCTCATTGCCTTAACTGTTCCCACCTTATTCCTAAACTCCCATCTGTCTTCCTTACAGAGCTGTGAGTCCTCCAGGACTAAGACTGGCTAGGGCTCCGAGCACTTTCCCTTTTCTCTCTAGGGTGGAAACTACTTCTTGGGACCTCTCCTGAGCTTCTCTTCCCCAGGGGCCCTCTCCCACCCCAGTGAGTTTGGCCCCATGCTCAGTAAGGCAGGTGCCTGTTCATCTATTTCTTACATCAAACCCCCACATTACAGGTAAAAGTCAGAGGAAAAGGCCAAGGCGAACTGAGGTTGGAGTCCCGTTGTTACCTCCTCTGGCCTTACCAGTTGGGTGCACATGGTTTCATGTGCCTTGCGAGTTGCTCTGTGTGGGATGCAGAGTTGCTAAGGAAGAAATGGACAAGGGGCAGGTACTCCATCATCCCGGCTAAAGGTGGGACATCCCCAGTCCCAGCCTCTTCCTGGCCAGCCACCCCACTTAGCAGTGGGAGGACAAGGGTCAAAGGAATACTCTGCCCTTATTATCCCACAGGCTCTCCTAGAGGCCTTCTCTGCCCTCCGTGGAGCCTCAGGATGCTCATCCCTCACCCCATTGGGCCCTCCCTCTATGCTAAGCTCTCATAGGACCTCCCAAAGACTACCACAAATGCCTCCTGAGTCTGAGTCTTCGTGCCCTTTTCCAATGTTCAGAGCCATTATAAGACACATGCACACACACACACACACACACACGCAGCTTTCCAGCCTCTAGACCCACAAGCCATGTAAGTGCCCTGTGTTCTCTGAAGCCTTTGAAGTCACCCCGGAATGACCCCGTCTGCCTCAAGAGCACTTGACAACCCTTAGCCTCTGCCCTGTTCCCTCTCCTGGGTACCTGCTAACCCACAGATTCCAACGTACTCCCTATCCTGGTCATCTACATAAACACTAAGTTTTTACCTTGTGCTGCCAGGAACATGGCTCTTGGCTCTCCTCCAAGCCTCCATGCTGACTCCTGGTTATTATAAACTAAACCCCTTAAATGTCTCACCCTCCTCAAAGCCCAGGAACCCAGGTACCCAGGCCCCTGCCTACTCCCAGCAGGGAGCCACTCCTGAATGGCACTTGCCATCACCCAGTCAGACTATTAGTCACTACTCATTCATTTATTCACTCGGACACTCACAGTGGATGCTCTGGGCTACATCCCAAAGGATGGCAGGACCTCTTCCCGGCACCTCCCCCATGGAGCTGGCTGTCCATGGAGACCCAGGCCGTCACAGGAGGGCCAAATTCCAGGGGACAGAGATAACTCAAAGTAGGAACAGGTCCCTCTGGCTGCAGGTCATAGATAATGGTCCCTGCCCTGATCCAGAACCCCAGCAAGACTTAGGAAGAAAACTTAGCAGTAAGGAGGCCTCTGATCTACGCACCTGCTCCAAAGCATGGTGGATCCAAACCTAACAGGCAGGGCAAGCAACTTCCAGCTCCTAAGCAACCCGAGAGAGGCAGCAGAAAGAACCAGCCCTTCCCAACCATGTCTGTTTGGTTCGCCACTTAGTGTTAACTACTATTCCAACTTCATAACCTTCTGAAGGCCTGGGGGTGAACCTATGAACACAACCCACTCGGGGGACACAACTGAGGCCCAGAGAGGTGGTTATTTCCTCCTGGTATCCCTTGATCATCTTCAAGACGGTATTTTAGGGGCATGAGCACATGGGGACCCTAAGCACTTCAGATACCCCCAAAAGAGGAGCTAGGCTGGTCTAGAGTGGGGGTGCTTCTCATGCTCCTTCTGCTGGACTTGGCTTCTCAGGACCTCTCATTTCTCCCTGAGAGCCCTTCCATGCCAAGCTGGTGTGGGGTGGTGGGTGGTGGGTAGCTGGGAGCCACCTTCCATTGCCTTTGATCTCAGCCACACTCAAGCTGTTCCAGCGTCCTGCTGCCGCTCTCTCTCCTGCCTCCCTTTGAAGTCCTTAAGTAAAGATGGCTGTAGATTACAGCCATTTCAGCGGCCTAGAGTGGCACCTTCACAGGCTGCCCTCCCTCGGCTGCCGCTAGCTGTGTGCTCCATCTGGGGGTCCCTGAAGCCCCTGCTCCAGGCTGGCCGGTGCTTTCCCCTCCCACAGGTCCAGCACACTCGTGCAGCGTGTTTCGGGTGCCTCACTCCCAGGAGACAGCCCTGCAATGACTTCACCAGCTCTCCAAGGGCTTAGCTAGAGATGCTGCCAAGGTCCTCAAAGTTCCCAAGAATGACTTGGGAACTCTCTGTGCTGCTGGAGCCAGGCGCCACATCACTGTCACCTGAGAGTTTAAAATCAGCCACCCAAATTATGTCCACCTTGTACTGTACTGAGCAGGAAGATGGTGAGCATCTGCCCTCTCTGTCTAATACAACTTTGATTGTATTAGATGGTAGGATGGTGCCGTCCCCCATCCTTACCAAGGTTCTGTCTTTCATAGTCAGTGTCTCTCTCTCTCTCTCTCTCTCTCTCTCTCTCCATTCTCTACAGGCTCCACTACCCTTCTCTGCAGCCTAAACCTTCCAGTGCTATCGCTGATGTGTTGCTGGCAACCAGAGTGAACTTTCAAAGCACAAAGCATGTCACTCCTCTGCTGTGAACCCTCCACTGGCTTCCGATTGCTGCCACTGTAGGCATTAAACCCCGCTGCTGCTTCTGACACCAGGCCCTGCCTGCGCTGGCCCCAGCCTCATCCCCCCTTTTCTATGCCCCTTGCTCCCTTCCAGGGTGGGGTGGGGACTTTGCTCACTTATTTCCCTTGTCCCTCGCCATTTAATGCATTCACCTGCAGACCTCAGCCCCCAGGAAGCTTTGTCTGGCTCCACCATCCAGATTAGGTCCTCCTAGGATCACTTAGAGTTGTTCTCCTTTCCTTCAAAGCACTAGCCTTGGTTTTAATTAATCACTCATCTGTGTGATTAATTGATCAATAAATGCTCCAACATTCCCATTGGACTAAGAGAAAAGAGTTAATGTTTTAATTCAGAGTCATCACCAGAGCCTCACACAGCATCCTGACCACCGATACATATTTCTTGAATGAATGAAAAGCTAGGAAGAGGCTAACAGCTACAGGTTTGAGGGAACTGGCAGCCTCTAGCCAGGCCAGTTCAACTCCAGAGTCATGTCCTTTTATGTGACCAAACGTAGATCTGACATTTCTCCTAAGAAAAGAAAGAAGAGGCTCGGCGCCTGTGGCTCAATGGGCTTAGGCGCCAGCCACATACACCTGAACTGGTGGGTTCGAATCCAGCCCCGGCCCGCCAAACAACAATGGTGGCGACAACCAAAAAAAAAAAAAAAAAAAAAAATGGCTGGGTGTTGTGGCGGGCGCCTGTAGTCCCAGTTACTTGGGAGGCAGAGGCAGGAGACTCGCATGAACCCAGGAATTGGAGGTTGCTGTGAGCTGTGATGCCTCCGCACTCTATCCAGGGTGACAGCTTGAGGCTCTGTCTCAAAAAAAAAGAAAGAAGAAACAAGCCCCTCCTCCTATCCACTCTCCAACTGCACAGAGCAGTGCCCTGGAGGGTCAAGGGCATGGGCCTGGTTCAAAAGTTAAAAAAAAAGAAAAATCTGGGGCGGTGCCTGTGGCTCAGTGAGTAGGGCGCCGACCCCCCGAGGGCTGCGGGTTCAAACCCGGCCCCGCCGAACAACTGCATCAAAAATTAGATGGGCGCTGTGGCGGGTGCCTGTAGTCCCAGCTACTTGGGAGGCTGAGGCAAGAGAATCGCTTGAGCCCAAGAACTGGAGGTTGCTGTGAGCTGTGACTCCACAGCACTCCACCGAGTGTGATAGAGTGAGACTCTGTCTCCACCAAAAAAAAAAAGAAAGAAAGAAAGAAAGAAAAATCTCAACTCCAGCTCTTCCTGAAATGAAACACAGTGTTTTGTGATTGCAGGAGGGCCTTAGGCCAGCCACCCCAGAACATCACAGGTTAGCCGTCCTCCTGGCAGCTTAAGCCACCATCAGGTTTAAAACCAGAGAAACAGGTATACCAGGAAAATTCTGGGAGCTGCCCGAGATGTAGTGGTCCTAGACAGAGCTGGAACTGGGAAAGTCATACCCTGGACTTCACATCTGATACTCATTCTCTCACCTGCCTTCATTCCACCCCCAAGCCCTTTGGGAGCAAAAAAGCCCAGTATTGAGACCTTTGGCTATTTCTCCCACCCCTTTGAGGGTGGCAGTGGCTGGCAACTCACTCCTCCATCCCCACCCACAGCCCTAGCACATACCCCACTTCCCTGAGCTCTGGAGTTTGTTCTGGAAAAACCAGGCTCTTCAACTCTGCTAGAGATTAAGATGCACGTTCCTTGGTTAGTCACCCCTGCATCACTGAAACCAGGGGAAAGAACCCGCTTCTTGTCTTCCAACCCTCTCCTGCAAATGTCTTTTCAAAGGGAAGAGGGAAGGAAACCACACAGCGACACCCCCTTGCAGCTCCCGGTGCTTTAATGAATTCCAGCCTTCAGGGAGAACGACGGCTGTGTTAACGGTGCCGGTGAAAAATGAGGGGAGGAACAGTGAAGCAAATTCCTTTTTATTGACTTTTAGTGAGCTATTTAATCCAAACAGCTCATTATCTGCAATATAAATATACTATATAATGGATTTTGCAATAAGAACAATTAGTTTTGCAATTAGCATGAGAATAAGCTCTCCCCAACTGCAGAGAAGGCAGGGCCCAGACATTGGGGGCTGGCAGGGATGGGAGGAGAGAAATGAGAAAGCAACCTGCAGGTGCAGAGGGCAGGGCCCTGGCCCCCTCCCCAACTCCACCCCTGTGTGGCCCCACGTCTGCAGAGACATGGCCACTGAACAAGGCAGCAGAGCCACACTGGCTAAGACACAAGATTTAAGCAGATTTGGGCTCAGAGCTCAGCTCCGTCACGTACCAGCTGTGCAACCTTGGACAAGTCACCTAAGCTCTCTGAGCACTATAGTACATCTTCGTACAGTTCTTATAAGGCTGATGGGAGGTGATGCACCGGTCCCTGGCCCAGGGTATCTCCTTAGGGAACGTTTCCAAGGGCCCCAAACTGGAATTTCTTTGCATCTCCTTGGCCGGCCTCAACAATCACGTCTGTCTTGCTCACCACTAACTCGCCGGTGCCTGGCCTGGTACATAGCGGGCACTTAATAAATATTTATTGAATAAATATTGCTAAGTAAACCAAAGTCCATGGCTGCTTGGCCTAGTGTCTGGTACACAGTAGGCACTCAATAAATATTCCTTGAATAGATATTGCTAAGTAAATGCAATGCAGTGGCTGTTTCCCTCCTGTCACAGGACAGCAGCCTTGTCACTGGAAGCCTTGCAGATAAACAGAGTGACAAAGGCCAGTCTGCAAAAAAAAAAAAAAAGTGTTTCCTGCAGACTCCATTTCCCAGCCTGGCTTTCTCTGCTGTCCACCTCAGCTAGCTCTTCACACAGCCAGCGTCTCGCATCTATGCCCCCTCTTCTCTGTGGCCAGCGTCTTCCTAGACATCGCCCAGACTCAGCCCTCAGCCCTCAGCTGCTCCCTTTCCCCTGCCCCTGCCTGGACTGGAATATCAAGTGCACTGTTGCCAGAAGGCAGTGGGAGAAGTGTTCACCTTGTATTCCAAAGGCCACCAGACAGCCTGAGTTTGTAGCTAGGAGCTCCATTTTCTAGCTAGAGGAATTGGACAAGATCTTTTAACTGCATGGGATTCATCTGTAAAATGGGAATGATAATAACATTCCTTGTATTCTAGAGTTCGGGGCAGAACTAAGTAAGAAATTCATGGGAAGCCTTCAACACAGATAGGTTTTAACAGATGATAACTTTCATAGTGATTACTGATCTCTGTTGTCAATTTTCAAGGCCACACAGAAACCGTATGCCTGGGGTCCCAACTCCATCACCCCCAGCCTCTCCCCAGCAAGCTTTGCTGAAGGAATTTCACCTCTTAGTCTGAACCGGGGAGCAGATACACACCCTATCATTTAAACCTCTTATCTCTATGAGGTAGATTTAGGTGTTAGACAGGTTAGATAAACCCTTGAGGAGGTGAGGGGACTTGTCAAAGATCATACTTTGGCCAGTAGGAGAAACAGTACTCAACTCCAAATCTTTCTAAGTTCCAACCTCGTCTTCTACACTGAAGGCCTAAATGTGTCCTGAAGCAATGAACAAATACAGGGAAAGAGAAGAACCCTGGTGTTCTCCCACCTGCGTCTCCAGATATTTTATACTGGGCCCTGCTGGGTAATTGCTGCAGTGGCTGGTGCCCTGAGACAACCCCAGGGACGTGTCATCTTAGGCACTAGCCACGGAAGTCCTGACCTTGGGCTGAGGCTGAAGTGACCGGCGGCAAAAGGCTCAAATGAGCATCACACACACACACACACACACACACACAAAGAACAGGCAGAAAATGGAAGTTTCCCTGTGAAAGAACACACTGGGAAGGAAGTCGCAGCTATAGTCCTGTGGGGGAAGGACAGTGGTGAGAGAACCTCCAGAGATGCCAGTCCCCCCAAAAGCTGATGGGAATCTCCCTGGACATCATGGCCAAGAATGCTGACTTCAGAGATGCCCCCCACCAGATCGAGTCCTGTTCTGTTATATGCTGTTCTGCAAATAGTCACTTGGTTCTTCCTGAGCCTCAGTTTTCTCATCTGTAAAATGGGGACAGGAAGACTCTCCCTCCCAGGGCTGGACAAAATAAAGCCTGGGAAGTGCAAACATTATCTTGGCACCTGTCAAATGGAAGCTCTTACTGTCCTTATTCTCTTTTAAAGGCACAGTGTTAAGATGTGGGCAGCGTGTGGTGTTCTGCCCTTCCAGGTCTCAGTGCCCCCTGCTGTTTCATTTGTCTGGCCTACCGGGGCCCTGTGCCCTTCCTCGCTCCCTGCCCTTGCCTCACCTGCAGCTACCCAGAGCTGTTTTCTTTGTGTCCAGCTGGGCCCGGGGCCCTTTCTCAGGAGAGCAGAACCAGAGTGCTGTTAGTCACGGTATGGAGAGGTACAATCCATGGGAGCGGACCAGCAGGACGCCGGAGAGGTCATCTCCATTACAAACTGGCTGTGATTAAGCCATTACTTACTGTAATGGGATCCTTTCAGTCGGAGGTGATGCCTGCCACAGCCGATAAGCCGCAATGGCCACCGCGCGCCTGGCAGGCTGCAATAACACAGGCTTTCCCCTCTGTGACAGGTTCAAGCTCTCACGCTCATCGAAAAGTCCATTTTCCAGCACAACTGGGTACACTTCCCTGTGACAAATGCCTGTTCACTTTAATCTGTTACAAGCTGAAGAGGCCCAAAGGAAGCACTCCATCACAGAAAGGATGTTTTTATAAGCCAGCTCTTTGAGGGCCCCGAGTGAGGGGCCAGGGCAGCAGGCAGATGGGATGTCTGCACATCTGGGGGTGCTGACAGGTCCAGCATCACCGCCAGGAGCTGGGGATGTGCCCATGGTCTGTGGGTTTGAGGGAACTGTGGGGGTTCTCACAGGCATGTGGGGACATAACTTCACATGCGCATGCTGGGGGAGGGTCTGAGGGGATCTGGGCGTTCACGTGTGCTCATATGGGTGAGTGCACAAGTGTCCGTGAGCAAGGACGGGAGGGGTGTAAACATCTGCGTGTGTGAGGGAAGACGGAGGAGTTCAGATGTGCGTTAGGACCCCTGGAGCTCCTTCAAGGGTGCACAGTAGGGATGCATTCAAGGGCAACTGGGTGACGGCCTGGGTGTGATATGAGTGCATGTCTGGGCAAAGGCCTGAAGGGGGTTAGTGTCCAGGTGAGGGCCTGGGTGTGCACATGTGTGTGTGTCTGGGTGAAGGCCTGAGGGGGGGAGTGTCTGGGTGTATGCATTCTTGTACACAAATGTGGCATGTGAGTGTTCCTGTGTAGACCTGAAGAGTGATAGAATGGGTCTAACCAACAAAACCAGCTTCCCCAAGGCCTGCCAGCAACTATTTCCATGCAATCCCCAAGGCCCCTGGGAAGATGGGTTGTGGCCCTAAGCACCAGCCCTTAGATGCTCAGAGTTTATACCAAGGTTGTTTATACCCAGGAGGCACCTGGAAGGCTAGGGTGCACCCTGATCTGGGCATTACAATTGGGGGGTAGGGTATGTGTAGATAGAGATCCCCTCCCCCAGCCTAAATTCTGGGTGCAGAGTCAAGGCCCCAGAGAATCTCAGTGTGGGGATCTCGGGGAAGGAGCACTCAGTTCCAGGTTGAGGCTGGAGACTACAAGAACCATGTCCATTTGAGGACGGCCATAGAGTGGGAGGAGCAAGGTGACCCTGGGGGCAGCCCACAGAGTACAGCCATGCTGGAGCTGCCACCCACCCTGGATGCCAGAGTTCACAACAACCAGACAGGAGACACTGGGTGGAGAACAGGTGGCCATCTCGTGCCCAGGGGTTACTAAAAAGGGATGCTGCAGCCCAGGGTGCCCTGATGTCAGAGGGAGAGAGAGAGACATGCGGGGAGGACCCGGCAGCTACCCGATCTGAGCCCAGGGCGTTACACACACGGTCTTGAGGACCATCACTCACTAACGGCCCCATGTGTGCACAGGCACTGTGGCAAGTGGCCTACAATCAGAATCCCCCTAGATTTTTAAAAAAATTCTTTACCAAGGACCTATTCCACACCCATCAAGCACTGGGTGAGCATTATTTATTATGATTATGCATGATTATTATAAATAGCTACCATTAATCCACCGTTTCCTCTGTGTAAGACCAGCTATGAGCTTCACCCACATGATCTTGTTTATAAGTAGTAATGGTGATAAGCAGCGGCTTATTCAGCCCCTCGTGTGAGCTTTATGTCTATAATAACATCAGTCCTCCCACAGGAAGGTGAAGGCAGGGCCAGGCAGCCAAGCGCCCCAGGGCCTGTAACCAACAAGGAGAGGACCCAGCCCAGGAACTCTGGCCTGTCTTCTAGAAGCTCCTTCATGGAAGGTCCTGTCCCCCACCCTGGACCCTCGCACCCGCTCGGCAGATGGCAAAGCCAGGGTGCACTTGTGCATGGCCCGATCGAGACTGTGCTAAATTCGTTAAACAGTCAGATCAGTGGAAACCACCCAAGTCCTCCTCTCAAACAGAAAAAAAGGGGCGAGTGCTAAGGAAAAGCTGATCTTTGCATTCGTATCGGAAAACATTCGACAACATGCAAACAGTGGCACCTGTAAAGGATTTACCTTTCAGATACATGATCATGCCCAGAGTCACAGAGCCCAGATTCACCTCCCACCACCCACCCTCCAGAGACCTTAGGCTGCGGAGAAGGTGACTCATTTTCCTCAGTTCCAGAAAGAATATACTGGAAAATGTTTGGTCAGGTCTGTTTAGTCTTTTTTTTTTTTAAGAGATATAGGCAAAGGAAGTGGCCAGGGTAAGCCTGAGGGTAGAGAAGAGATGCAGGTAGGAGTGGGGACACCAGACCTTGAGGACAGAGAGCTGTGTCCTGAGGTTGGTGGAGGTGAGGGTGGCAGAAGACAGGAAGTTCCTGGTAGCCATTGTTCTGCTGGCGAAGGGGAGAAGGAGACAGAGGAATGAAACTCAGACCTATTGGACACCAGCTGCAGACCAGTCACTGTGCAAGGCCCTTATCCTCCTAATCCTGTCTAATCACCCCACTCCATAGGTCCTACAAACCAGGGCACTGAAACTCAGAGAGTTTAAGTAATTGGCTCAAGATCACACAGCTCATCATTGGAGCAACAGGATATGTGTGAATGAAGCTGGATGGTGCGCTATTTCCCCTATACGTCAAACTTGAGCAACTGTGTACCTGACTTCCAAGCCCTCCAGGGTAACGGTGGGTCCTGAGCCTCCCCAGCCTCAGGATCCTCAGCTGTCAGTTCCCCCGTGAGCTCTGCTCACCAAAGAGAGAACCTGGAATCTCCTTGCCCTGAGAGCCAGGGGCCTGGGCCTGTGCCTCCACTCTTTGCCCCAATCCTCCTTCTCACAGTGGTGGCCTCGGACCATCTCTCTCTACTCTTTGGAAGCGCTGTCTGCTTCCCCGCACCTGTCCTAGGCCCTCTCCTCTGCCAGCTTGGGCACCCACTGCTCCCATGGCACATGCCTCAGGTCGGAGGAAGCAGGGAGACCTTCTGCTCTGTCTTGCACCTTCCTTGGGGGGGAATAATCCAAATTTGACCATCTGGGACTCATTCCTGACCCATGGCCCATTTTCTCTACATCATGACTGTGTCTGAGTTAGATCTGCCCCAGTAGACATTTAGTTCCCCTGGCCTGCTAAATGGACAAGTGAAACTCCTGTTTATCCTTCAGATCTCAGACCAAATAGGAATTCCACAGGGAAACCCTCCCTCACCCACTCCAGACTTTCCCAGCACTGTACACTCATCCCTCAGAGAACTTAATACAATTTACAACCAAACTATAGAACAGTGTCATTCAATCTGCTATGAATGTCACCCCTGCTAGGCTATGCACTCGATGAAACAAGGACTATGTTTACCATGTTTGCCTAAGAACTCCCAGCATTCACACATGATAGGGATTCAATAGATATTTACAAAACTAGCTGGGCATGGTGGTGGGCCCCTGTAGTCGCAGCTACTGGGGAGGCTGAGGCAAGAAGATCACTTGATCCCAAGAATTTGAGGTTGCTGTGAGCTATGACACCACAGCACTCTACCCAGGGTGATAGAGTGAGACTGTCTCAAAAAAAAAAAAAACTTATGAAATGAATGATGAATTAATGCTGTGGACAGAGCTGGCGCTCCCTTCTCCAGGCCCCCACAGTCCCCCTGGACACAGCTTCCTGAATGCTCTATCACACAGGGCCAGACGCCTCTATTTCACAGTGTCAAGATCACAGTACAAGAGTCAAATCTGGCCCAGAATTTTAAAGTAAGAGATTTTATCTGTACAGCTAAGGAAACAACAATCAAAGCAAACAGACAACCTTCCAAATGGGAAAAGATATTTGCATGTCATGAATCAGACAAAAGCTTGATAACTAGGATAATAGAGAATCAAATTAACCAACAAAAAAAGACCCAATAATCCCATATATCATTGGGCAAGAGACATGAATAGAATCTTCTCAAAAGAAGACAGACAAATGGCTAACAAACATTTAAAAAAATGTTCATCATCCCTAATCATCAGAGAAATGCAAATCAAAATCACTCTGAGATACACTTAACCCCAGTGAGAATGGCCCACATCACAAAGCTGCAGATGCTGGCATGGGTGTGGAGAGAAGGGAACACTTTTACATTGCAGGTGGGACTTCAAACTAATACAAACTTTTTGGAAGGAAGTATGGAGAATCCTCAAAGAACTCAAATTAGACCTCCTATTTGATCTTGTCATCCCATTATGAGCTATCTACGCAAAAGAAAAAAAAATCCTTTTATCATAAAGACATTTGCACTAGACTGTTTATTGCAGCTCAATTTACAATCACCAAAATGTGGAAACAGCTTAAAGACCCACCAACCCATGAATGGATTAACCAGTTGTGGTATGTGTATACTACCATGGAGTCCTATTCAGCCACTAAAAAAAGATGGAGACTTTACATCTTTTGTATTAACCTGGATGGAGGTGGAACGTATTCTACTTAGTAAAGCATCACAAGATCAAAAAAAGTAAGAATCCAAGATACTCAGTTCTAAAATGAAAGCAGTAGATGAGCTATTACAAAGGGAGGAGGTAGGAAAATGAGCAAGTGGGGAGAGGGGAGGAGGGAGGAACATAGAGGGGTCCAATGTATGGCACACCTCTTGGGGTGGGACACAATTATAAGAGAGACTTTGTCTAACAAATGCAATCAGTATAACCTAATTCTTTATATCCTCAATGAATCTCAAATAATTTTTTTAAAAAACTTTGAAGTAAGAGATTTTATATATTTTTTTCTAAATTTATATATTTAACTGACCTTGATGAATAGGAAGATGTGGCAATATTAGGCTACATTTCCATCTAGCAACAATCAAGGAGAGCTGAGTGGCACCTGCCACCCTCTAGATGGGACCCCAAGTCTCCAGATTGCACAGGGCCCACCAACTCCCTGTTCTTGCCCATCTCCACCACCTGCCTGGCCATGATAGGCACTTGAGCTTACAACCCCTGCTCTGTTCCCATAATCCTACACCCACCACCCCACACTGTGAATGTCCCCTGCATGGGGCCTGCCCACAGCACATGCATAGGAAAAGTTTAGCTGAACAAGTGAATAAAAGCCAGAGGAAATGGTAGTTACAGGCAGTGATGAGACTGAGTGGAGTAAACCTGTGTGTTAAGAGAACAGAAAGCCTTCCCTGAGGAATAGGAGCATTAGATTAGATGCTCTTTAGGGATTAGTTAAGAAAAGATAATTGAGTGTACCAAACACTTTGTATTTTGTCTCATTAGTTGCTGTGATGCTTGCCATGCTTACAGTTGGGGGTGGTAAGTAGGTTAATCTCATTGAACTGGTTTAATAAATAGAAATCCATTTTTAAATGTCTCCCAAGCATGGAAATCCTCTTTGCAGTGTCCTGGCTCTGACCAGCGGCCTGGGACTCTACTGCCACCTGGTGATAATGAGTGCATATTGCAGGAAGAGTGTTCGAAAAGGAAAACACTGCAGGATAGACAGAAATTGTCAAGAACCTGGGCAGGAACAACTCTGACAAAGGAAAGAGTTAATTTAGAGGATAAATTAAATTTAATGCAACTCAAAACACAATTACTGAGTATTGGAGGTACCTGAGCTTCTAATTGTTAAAAATATATAATTGTCCCCAGACTGGCTCATGTTCTTTGTGGAAAAAAACAATACACAGACTTTGTGTATAAAAGAAACCCCCCCTGAGAGCTTCTTCCTGTAATCATGACAGACATGCATAATGCACTCTCCTGCAAGGGAGACTGAGGCCCAAGTCCTGAACTGCCATGTCCTTCTGCATGTGGGTGCTTCTGCTCAGCTTCAACTAATAACCAATAGCAGGCAAATATGAACCACGCACCACTTAAAGTGCTTTTTGGGCACTTTTCCTCTCTCCAGTAAACAAATGTTCATAGCAATCTTTCAAAGTCATATGATTATCCATTCTGAAGATGAGGAAACTTAGGCTCAAAGAGGTGACAACATGTGCCCACGGTCAAAGAACTGGCCTGAATGGTAGAGTAAGGATTCAGATCTGGCTTAGGTCTTACTGACTCCACACCCTTCACCCTTTCTTTACAGTTTTCTACCTGTTGCCAGACCAACAAGTCCACCCACCTGTCACCCAAGCCAGAAGTGAATGAGAGATCAGCTGTTTCACTTTAATTTATAGGAAAGCCAGCAATTCCAGAAAACAGTGGGGATATTTCCTCAAAGAGCCGTTCTGCCTGCCCTCCTGTTTCTTTTTGTTTCTTTTATCCTCACAGTAAAAGTACCTTGATCATCATAGTATATATTAAACAGATTCCTCCTCATAGGTTACAAAGTTATGCAATATCTTCCTGTCTTAAAGTGGTCTGCAAAGCATTTTTTACTCTAGACTAAATTTATAGTCAGTCAACACTTTACTGGGTGCACAGAGCACCCTGGGTCCTTGACTGGTACTGTCGAGTCCAGTTCTCTAACTTATCTATGACAGCAGGCTTGGAAGTGATTAAACAATCTCCAGGTGTTGGCACATAGGCTCATCAAGCCTTGTTAGGGCCTGACCAGCAGTGCCCTGCATGAAATGGCCATTCAGGTTAACAGTGGCTGGTAACATACCTGATTTAGACCCATGGAGACCCCTTTGGTGTCTAGCGCCAACCTGAAGTCATCATCTTCCTCTCTCCTAATTTCAGCAGGTCTCTGGAAGGACTCAAAAAGCACAAAGAAGCATCTTAGAACTGCCTGCTTCATACCTTGGTTCTCCTCTGCCCTTCCTGTCCCTCCTTGATCCCTATAATGACCTCACTCTCCAGAGGCTCTTCTGGGCCCCTCCTGACCCATGGGAGTCTGGCTCTGTCCTGAGCCCAGAGACCAGGCCCTAGGTCATCTCCACACAAGTTCACAGCCCATCTGGCTGCACGGAGCCTTGATCAACAAGCTCATAGCATGGTCCTATCCTTCCAGAAATAAATACAAAAACCGTAATTGTCCCCAGATTGGTTTGTGTTCTTTGTGAAAAGGAACAATACACAGATTGTGTGTGTAAAAGAAAAAATTACTGAAACAAAAAAATTTCCAGCTCACACTCTTTTGAATTGAGAGAAATAAGTAAACACTATTTCCCAAATCTATGTTCACTGGAAGCCTTCTTTTATTATATTTATGCAAAAACATGAGCCAAATCTCATCCTATGCTGATATAAGACACATTCGATAATAAAATGCAAACGCTGTTTGCAAAGAATTATAAAGGATCAAGTTCTGGCCTATTGTGAGGAGTAGTTTAAAATTAAGACTTTTAAGCTTCATGTATCCCAATTTTATTTTGCAATAATCCATGCCTTTAACGTACTCTGTTTATATTCGCTCCGAATAATGTAGCCAAAAATCCAGTGAACATTGATTGTAAAAAGGGTAACTCATTATCTACTTTCGCCCAGAAATAACAGAGGAAGAAAGAAAGGTGTTTGCTTGTGCTCCCACAATTCTTTGGAAATATTTGCTTTCAGACATCTTGTAATATTATGAAGTGTTCTGCATGGGAGCTTTGTAATTTTAAAAAGATACCAAAAGGAGCAGAAAGGAGACTAAGGAAGGCTTGCACCTGTAGCTCCGATCAGAGGAGGACCTAATCTGCATACCCACCTCAGGAATTCTGGGACACAACCCTCCAGAGGACACTGGCAGGAGGGGTGTCCAGGCATGGAAGGCTTGGGGAGGTTTCTGGAAAGATTGCATACACCAGGCCCGGTGGCAATGAAAGGAATGTAGAGAATACTCCCGCCCCACCCCCACCCCCAGTGCTAAAGATGGCACCCCCAGTGCTAAAGATGGTGGGGGTGGGGGGGGTACTAGAGGAAAGTCACCCTAAGTTAAAGGTGAACTGGACTCGACAGTACCAGTCAGTGACCATATGCCCCCCATAACAATAGGGGGCCACTGCTCTCTTGGTGGTTTCCAGAATGAGTCAGGTGGTCTTATCAGCACTAGGGCAGAGTCCTGAGCCCCAACCCTCCCTGCCCCCAGTTTCTGTGTGAGCCCTTAGGTGCTGCAGTCCACAGAGGGCCTCGGCGCTCTCCTTCCTCATTGGGAGTTGCACTCACAGCCTGATTGCCACCCCCATGTCTATCCCTATCTCTCCACTTGCTTCCCTTCCTCTCTCATCTTCCCTTGGTCCGTCTTGCTCACTGATGGATGTGTTCCCATCACTGGCAACATTCACATTAAAACCCTCTGACCTTTATGTTGCTCTCCACCCACCCCCGCCTTTCCAGGCACTTTTACTTACACAAATGCTTCTTAAACTGAACACATTCCACCCTCAGGGGCTCCCGCCCACGTGCCAGGGAGTCCGCAGAGCCGCATGACAGACATGCTCATCTTGCTGGCATGGAAACTACCCAATGGTAAGGAACTTAAAACACTTGTCTTTGCGTTAGAAGAAACAGCATGGATACACGATGGAACAGAATGCAAAATGCACATGAATTTTTAAGCTACAGTAAGACTTTAAGTAAATTCTGAGCTTGTGGCGACTGCTCTGAGCTATACCCTCAAAGCTCCAGGGTACCTATTTACTCTTTTGCCGTTAGGTTTTGCTTTCATGGGAAAGTTTGAGGAACTCTGACTTACTTTATCACATAAAATCATCACAGCACAAGCCTTTTTAAAAGCAAGGCTGATTTAGAGATGGAAAAATAGGAACTTACCCCAAGTCACTAGCCAGCAAGTGTCAGGGCCTGAGGCCTGTTGGGTGTTCCAGCTCTAGGCTGAGTGCTCTTTATGCTGCAAGGTACTGTCACGTGCCTTGAACCTCGTGGGGCCCATGGAGACAGGCAGTGGTGGGCCAAGGCTGGGGAAGATGTTTGGGGAATTTTTTTTTTTTTTTTGGCAGTTTTTGGCCAGGACTGGGCCTGAGCCCACCACCTCTGGCATATGGGGCTGGCACCCTATCCTTTGAGCCACAGGCACTGCCCTGTTTTGAGATTTCTTTTTTTTTTTAGGGTAGGGTTTTTTGTTGTTGTTGTTTTTTTGTGGAGACAGAGTCTCACTTTATCGCACTCGGTGGAGTGCTGTGGAGTCACAGCTCACAGCAACCTCCAGCTCTTGGGCTCAAGCAATTCTCTTGCCTCAGCCTCCCGAGTAGCTGGGACTATAGGCGCCCGCCACGGCGCCCGGCTAATTTTTGATGCAGTTCGGCCGGGGCCGGGCTTGAACCCTCAGCCCTCGGTATATGGGGTCAGCACCCTACTCACTGAGCCACAGGCGCCGCCCTGTTTTGAGATTTCTTAAAGCCCTCCCCTACAACTGGCAGCGTCAAAATTCATGGACAATAACAAAAAGCACTTGTATCCACTTAATCTATTGAAATAATAAAGACTGAATAATTATTTATAGATATATATAAACTCATGGACAAGCAGGTGCTTTTTTTTTTGAGACAGAGTCTCACTATGTCACCCTCAGTAGAGTGCTGTGGCATCATAGCTCACAGCAACCTCAAACTCTTGGGCTTAAGCAATTCTCTTGCTTCAGCCTCCCAAGTAGCTGGAACTACAGGCACCCACCACAATGCCTGGCTATTTTGTTGTTATTGTTGTTGTCATTGTTGTTTGGCAGACCTGGGCTGGGTTTGAACCCACCAGCCCCAGTGTATGGGGCTGGCGACCTAGCTGCTAAGCTATAGGCACCTAGCCGACAAACGGTGCTTTGAGCCTAGGAAGCTTAGACCCAGTAGCTGTGATTATGATGTCACCCAGATAAGCCACTGTCAACTCTGCCTCCATTGTCCCCGGCTCAGAGGCTAAGGGCAGAGAGGGTGGAGATGGACCCCCTTCTGGTAAGACTCAAAGGGCAAAGGTGGACACAGGGAAGATGGGCAGGCCTGGCCTTGTTCTCCATGCCCATTGCTGTCAGGGCAGCTGCTCCAGCTCCCCGACCTCGGGCCTCTCAGGATCCTGGAGCAGCTGCTGCAGGTCAGACTGATTCCTAACCCCTGGCCCTTCCCACTTTGACACTGGGCCTGAGGTTGTGCAAGGACTCCTGTCCTGGGGTCAGGAGGCTTGAGTTCTGGTCCAGTTTCTCTAAAAAGAGTTGTACAATTTGGGCTGCTGCCTTCCTCTCCATGGTCTGATACATGGGGCTAGCATTAGCATAGTGGTTGAGCCCCGGGGGTTCTGGACAGAATTCCAATTATTCCGTTAACTAGCTGTGTGGTCTTGGGAATGTCATGCCTGCGCCTAGTCCCCTCGGCTGTACATGGAGATATCCATGCCCAGCTCAAAGAATTGTTAACCCGCATGAGACGCTTAGAACCGAGCCTGGTACAAAGTCAGAGCTCTATAATGGTGAGATGTGATTATATAAAACAGTGCTTTTTCAATATTTTTTATCTCACAGCACACTTGAACCTATCGTTAAACTTCCACTGCACACTTAAATTACATTGATCAAAAAAAAAAAAAAAAGAAGAGTAAAAAAAGAATATATTTCCTGTGCTTTGAACATCTTTTGAAAATAACTTAATGAATGATGTTTAAAATTTTTCACGGCACACCTAGGATCCTCTCCCACACACTGGTTGAAAATCACTGATATAAAAGATGAGCGTGAGGAAAGGTGGCGTGCCCCGAGAGCCCACCTGCCTTTGCACCCTGCAGCTCTGACTGATGGATGGGAGGGGAGCCCACACACCAGGGAGACACCTGCTAGGCCAGACTCAAACAGCTCCGTTTGTTTTGTGCATAGCTGATGGCAAAGAGGGGGCCGCTGCTACTTGCCCGTCTTTCCAGGACAGGGTGGGAAAAGGTTCCATGAGGAATCGCCAGGGCCCAAGGCCTCTTCAGTCCCTTGTCCCAAGTGCCTTTCCTGCAACTGCCCGGGGCTCACATCCTACCACTGAGCACTTGTTCAACAAAGACCATCTGCATCTTCTCCGGGCGGGCAGCAGCAGGGGACAGTCCTGTGAGCTATAGGCACCCAGACACAGTCCCTGTTCTCATGAATCTCAGAGGCCAGAAGACAGACAACAGATAAATACTCAGTGAAATGATGGGTGGGGGGTGGTGGAGAGAGGTGTGTGAGGTATTTTAGACAAGGCTTCTCTCAAAGCTCTCTCAAATAGAGAAACAGGGACATATTTATTATTTATGTAATATCTATGATATTGTGAAATTATAAGTAATATTTATTAAGAAATTAAGAAACAGGCTATATAGGACTATCTCCGTGAAGAGCATTCCCAGCAGCCAAACCAGCATATGCAAAGGTCCTGGGAATGGAACAAGCTGGGGACTTGCCTTTTACTCTATGAGAAGGCAGATTATCCATTAAAGGAGACAAAATAGTAGCTATCAATCATGATTATTAAATTCAAACATGATAAACCAGGAATCCAAAGGATCCAGGATCGCTAACCACCCTAAAATCTCTTCCAATTCTCTAGAGACAGAAAAAAAAAAATAATAGATTGCATAGTAGCCCAGAGGATATTAAAAGCCTTGTTTTTCTTATTACAAAAAAAAAAGCATGAACAAACACAGTGTTCTCTTCATGCTGAACAGTCGCATTTAATGTACAGATCACAGAGGCAGGTAACTCAGAGGCAGTTAGTAGCAAATGGAGAAATCAAAACAAAATAAGTTAAAAAGAAACACAGCAAAGAAGAGAATGTTCCTCCTACATCAGCTTTTTAAAACTGCTTCAGGGCACCCTGGAGAGTCCTGTGAAATGCCGGGCACACACGTGCTGTCATCTCCGATGCAGGTTTGCCCCCACCCAGGGCATCTGGGCTTTCTTCTCCAGCCTCCCAGGAACTCAGATTATCACAATTGAGAGACAGCTGCCCATGCGGAAGCAGGGACGGGGTGAGATGCCTGTGTGGTCTTATTTAATTCACAGAAATTCCTGGGAAGGAGGGATTATTTTTTCCATTTTAGAGATAAGAACACTGAGTCCCAGAGAACTAAGGAACTAGCCTGGAGGTTTGCAGTTTAAAGTAACTTGAAACCTGGCCATTTCAGAAGAGTTACAAGGTCTCGGTTAATAGTGAAAAGACTGGCCCGAGATGGGACATTGGGATGTTGAGGCTGAGCCTTGAAGACAGGAAGGGAGAAGGCAGCAACATTACCCAGCACTTACTATGCTGCTTTGTCTCGGTCTCATTCAAACCTCATAATTACGCTGCTGTAAGACAAGGCTTCCTAGTCCTACATGAAGGATGGGGAAATGGGAGCTCAGAGGGATGGGTGCTGTCACCCAGGTTGCCAACTAGTAAGTAGCAGGGCCCGGATTCCAAGCCAGGTGTACCTGGCTCGGGGCCCACAGCTCTGCTGCACCTGTCCATGGAGGCTGGTGTGCGGGGACCAGCCTGTCCTAGGAGCCACAGCACCTGGGATGTGGCCCAGGTTTCCAGGGACTTTGTGACCGTGGGCCAATTGCTCCCCTCACTGGGTCTCAGTTTTCCTCATCCATAAAACAAGGATGAGCAAGGTGACCTCCAAAGCTCCCTTGACAGTAAACCCCCTGAGTCTATGAGAATTGAAAAAACCTTTTCCCTTGGCCTCACTGATCTCCTGAATGCAAGGAGGGAAACCAGCAGCTCTATTGGAGCCAGTCACAAAAATTCGGCCAGGGTTCTTGTTCTTGCCACATCTGCTCAAACCAGCTGGGTCCTATCTGGAAATACAGCCTCGGTATGTGCCACCAGGGTACAGGGTTCATTAGGTTAGGCTAATACATCTTCCCTTGAATGGATTATCCAAGGCATCTGCCCAATGAATGAAACTATGCCAGCTCTTGGTACATAAAATAAAACTTAAAAAAAAAAAAAAGACCAAGACTGGTCATTTACCGACTCCTCCTGGCCTGGGTGGTATATGATAGAGAGCAGCAAAATTCCCACTGTGTGTCCTCATCCACCTCTCTGAGATCATGGAAGGGGGCTCCTCCCACATAACCTCCCAAGTGTGCCCAGTCACCGCCTGGTTCCCTCCATCTCAGTAGCTCTTGGCCCCAGCTTCTGGCCAACCCTCCCCCGCATGGTGGCCAGAGGGATCTCTGTCAGATCACACCTGTGGCATGCTGCAAATCCTTCATAGACTCCCAAAGGCCAAGAGAACACCTCCTCAGTGTGACATTTAAAACTTTCAGGACCTGGCTCGGCGCCTGTGGCTCAGTGGGCTAAGGCGCCAGCCACATACACCTGAGCTGGCGGGTTCGAATCCAGCCTGGGCCAGCCAAACAACAATGACGGCTGCAACCAAAAAAAAAAAAAAAAAAAAAAATGGCCGGGCGTTGTGGCGGGTGCCTGTAGTCCCAGCTACTAGGGAGGCGGAGGCAAGAGACTCGCTTGAGCCCAGGAATTGGAGGTTGCTGTGAGCTGTGATGCCACAGCACTCTATCCAGGGTGACAGCTTGAGGCTCTGTCTCAAAAAAATAAATAAATAAAAATAAAAATAAAACCTTCTTAACCCAGTCCTCATCGGCCTAAATGGATGAACGTCCACCCACCTCCTCCTGGTCCTCATCGCCAGTTGGTCGTCCGCTTCTGCTCACTGCCCGTGCGTGCTGTCCTTCCAGTCTGGAATTCCCAGCCCGCCCCACTTTGTGCCTTCATTCAGGTGTCCTGACACCCCAGGGAGGTCACAATCCTTTCCTTCGATCCATTCCCAGGGGCACTTTCTACAGACCGTGATTTATTTGATTGCACGCCTCCAGTACCTGGCTCCGAGCCTGACATTCAGAACGGATGTACATGCACATTTGATGACTGAAGGGAAGTTCGGCATCTCATTCTCTCATGGACCGGGGATTTTTTCTTTCCATCTAGAATGTCAAGTTGCCCAAGAAAGCTCTGCCCGTCAACCCAAGTGCTGCTGCCCACACGGCAATGCCTCCTAACGTCCCCTTCGCCCACGTACATTCGCCTCGCCGGCTGGGTGCCCGCAGTGCTCGCTCCTCCATCCCGCCCCTCCCGGCTCTGGGAGGACGCTGAGCCCCCCCTTCTCTGTTTATCTCGAACCCTGGTGTTCTCCGTCAAGGGCAGGCCGGAGAGGAGCAGGATGAAAAGCGTGTGGGCGGAGGACGTGAGAAGTTGCCGTAACAAGTTCCTCGAGTCACACACTCTATTCTGGAGAAAGAGTAAAGCCAGTAAGATCCAGACAAGGACGAGGCATCCAAACGGGAGGCTCAGACAGCACGTAAACCGACGAGGTGGAGCCACGGGCCCTGCAGAGGGATCACTGCCGACCGGAAAGTGTGAAGCTGGGACGGAATCCAGTTTGTGCGCCCTGATCCCATCGTGGCGAACGGAACACCGAGACGCTCAAATGCCATGGGATCCAAGGAGGGAGAGGATCATGGATTATTTTTACCTTTATCTTTAAACTTTTATACTGTCTGGTGGATTTTCATTTTTTTTTACAAAGAGCATAAATTTTTATGTTCAGAAAAACGATAATGATATTTCCATATTGAAAAAAGAGGAGGAAGAGGAGGAGAGCAGAGAGAAGAGAAAGAGGAAGAAAAGCTAAGCCAGAGACAGATGAAGACAGATAACTGCCCCGGAAAGATGCTCTGAGCTTCTTTCCTAACCCAGGATCTTTCAGCCCTCATGAGGTGCCCACTGCCCAGGACGAACACCCTGACCATGACTCCTGGGCTCGCCTGGCCCTGCTCTCCCGCCTCCACCTTGCGCCTCCAGGCCCCCAGCTTCCTTCCAACTCCTAGTACTCAGCTGTAGCTCCAGAGCACAACCCCACCCTGGCTTTGACCAAGGTAAGAGTGATCAGCTCATCTCACTCTGCACCAAACACCAGGACAGGAACCCAAACCCTTATCCCTGGTCCCTACACAGGAGACTCCCGCCATGGCACTGCACCAATGGCCAGCTTGGTGCCGTCTGCAAATGTCTTCTGTTAAGACACAGATGGGAGCCCACCGTGGATGGGTTGAGTTGGTTAAAGCCTTCTGGTGAATCTATCGGGCTTCCACACAGAGGCAGCCACAAGGTGCCATTCCCAGTGTAGGTCCCCGCCACTCTAGCTACAGTAGCCTCTCGCCTGGTTATCTAGCTTCTCCACACCTCTATTTCCTCACCTGTAAAGTGGGGATGTTGATAATATGATAATGCAAATAAAGCATTTAAGACAGCCCCTGGCACACAGTCAGGAGGCACTTGAGAAACAATAGCTCTTATTATTGTACGCAGAACTGTTCTGATCCCGTGGCAGGTAGGTTATAGGCTTGGCCAAGGCCATTGGCAGTCCTGTGAACAAGAGGAGCTGGTGTGTCCTCATCTGTTACCATTAGGAGGCTGGCAACGCCTGAGGGACTCTGGTGGAGGGAAAATCGATAGGGGTTCATGTGCAGGGTAAAGAACTGTATTTGTCATGGGAGGATTTTTGCACAAGAGAAACAGGAAGGGTGCTTTCAGCTCATCCTCTTTCCTCCTTAAAAACATCCATCCTTATTTAGAATATAACAAGGAGGCCAGTTCCCACCTTTGTCATGCATGGCTGGTTAGGGAGCAGAAGACACCAAGGAAAAGGAAGAGGAGGAAGAATTCATCTGTCCACCAAGGCCAGTGCCTCCAAGGAGCTCCCGGGAGAGCAGCCTATGCCCTATGCATGTGCACATGACGGGCAACAAGAGCACTCCAGTCAGGTCAGCTGCCTAGGACCAGGTGGCACCTGGATATTGACCTCCACCATATCCCACCACGGCTCCCAACTCACAGCCACACCAGTGTTTCCAGCCTGCATCAGACAGCCCCCTCAGGACCCAATTCTTCATTCAGTTCACAAATCGGTGTGGATGCCTGCTGAGTGCTGGGAGAGACAGAGATGAAATGGACACAGTCCCTAGGGGCAGGGCCGGGCCCTGCCGGGAGGCACATGTCCTCTATTCAGTGAGATGTGGCATGTGCGGAATAAACCCACGTCATGTCAATCTGGCATGTCGCTCTTCTGCTGAAAAATATTCTCCCTACTGCCTGCATGACAGTGTCCAAACATCCAGGCCTAGCGTCCAAACCCTCTCGCGGTCAGCCATAACTGACCTGCTCCACCTCACGCCAGCCCCTTCCCCTCCTCTCTCATCACTCTGCCTCCTCTATTCCAGCCATGCTGAGTATCAGCTTGTTCATGCCTCTGGTCTTTGCCCAGGCCGTAATCTTCTCCATTTAACAAACTCCTATACCTCTTCAATATCCTGTTCAAATGCCCACTCCTCCATCTATCTTCTCAAGCAATTCCACCAAATTTTGGTCTTTTTTTATTTCTGTGTTCCCACAACATTGAGTGAAATGCCCTTTTGTATATTCTTGTATGTTCATTTTTCCCATTAAGCTGCGAGTTCTTTGAAAGCAAAGTTGACATCTTATTAATATCTTAATTATACAATAGTACCTGGCACACGGTAAAGACTTAGTAAATGTCTATCTAATAAAATGCTGTTGGACAATAAATATCAGAAAGACGTATTTCTTAGCCAGGCATGAAGGCATGCACCTGTAGTCTCAGCTACTCAGGAGGCTGAGGTGGGAGGATCTCTTGAGCCCAGGAATTTGAGTGAGCTCTGATGATGCCACTGCATGCTAGCCTGGGTGACAGAGTGAGAACTTGTCTTTAAAAAACAATAGTAACAAAAAGAAAAAAGAGTATTTCTGTGTTTATATACAATGCTCAGCTTCCCTAGAAGTAAGAAAAATGCAAACTATTAGAAAAATGAGTTGCCATTTTCACCCAGTGGATTAGCAAAAAGTGTAAAAGATTGATAATATCCAGTTCTGTTGAAGATGTGAGAATATGGACTGATGGGAACAGTGAAAGTTTTTGGAAAGAAATATGATAGCATCTATTAACATAGAATGTGTAGGCCTGTGAACTCTTCAATCCCACTATGATGAATTTATCCTACAGAAATAAAAGCACCAGCATATAAACACTAGTCATTTATTGTGGCTGAATAAATTACCCCAAAGCTCAGCAGCTTGGAACAACATACACTCACTATCTCGTCACTCTGTGAGGGGATCCTAGCCTCAGCTTAGCTGAGTCCCCTCACTCAGGGTCTCTCACAAGACTGCATGTCCCCTGGGGCTGCAGTCATCTGAAGACTCGACTGGGGCAGGATTTGTTTCCAAGCTCACTTATGTTTATTGGCAGGGTCAGTTCCTCTAAGGCTTTTTGGACAGAAGTCCCCAGTTCCTCACTGGCAGTTGCTTTATTGGGGAGTTTGAAGGTGGGTTCTGTGAAGTAAAGCCCTTTATGTCTCACTGGCCATTAACTTCATTAAATGTACCCCAATTCAGGAAGAACTGGCTTAATCAGAACCACATGGCTAGGGCTGGCCCCAGCACAGAGGGGCCTCCAACAAAAGGGAAATTAGACCCAAAAGGTGAAGGGGGAGCAGGTGGTCTCATGGTGAGAGCAGGAGCAAGAGAGGGAGGAGGGACAGGCAGGCTCCTTTAAACAACCAGCTGTTGTGTGAACTAATAAAGTGAGAATTCACTCATTATGGTAGGAAGGGCACAAAGCCATTCATGAGGGATCTGCCCCCAGGACCCAGACACCTCTCATCTGTCAGGCCCCAGCTCTAACACTGGGGATCAAATTTCAATGTGAGATCTGGAGGGGCCAAACGTCTGAACCCTATGACTAATAATCCCTGCTATTTATGGAAGGTTTACTCTTCCAAGGCTTTATGCAGACCATTCTATTTAATCTTCCACTCACCCTCTGAGAAAGGCTGAATTGTCCCCATTTCCCAGATGAGAAACTAAAGGCCCGGGGTCACATACACATTCAGGAGAATGAGCCGGAATTTGAAACTGGGCCTGCCTTACCCCAAAGCCTGTACATCGCCCCGCTGTGCCCCACGGCCATCTGCTTGGCACAGATGACAGAAGGCAAGTTCATCACTTTCACAGATGCTGTGAGGCTGAAAGACAAAGCGAATACTCAGGACAGTGGAGTCGGATTCAAACCATCTGGACAGGCTGATGCCCTGGGCACAGGACCTGCGTGCCAGGATGGAATGTCTCAGGCACAAACGTGAAGGGCCAGACCTGGGAGCAAATCCCTGCCCAAGGACAGGTAGGAGATGTGTGGCTGACCCGGGGTGAGAGCACCCTGCTGCTGCTCCCAAAGCCTGGGCCTGCCCACCCGGGCCTTGGGCCAGGACAGTCAGACTAGGAAGTCCTCGTCCCACTTGGGGTATCTGGGCAGCCAGTCACTGGACATGAGCTCCACCCAGGCTGACTTCAGCCCATGGCCTTAGAGGACTATTATTCTCCCATCTCTTCTGTCCTCACACCATCCCCTCTGGTTGTCCTGATAAAGCTGGAGCCAGCCCTGAACTACCCCAACCAAGAGACCAGATGGAGGCAAGGCCAGCGCTCACAGGGAGGTGTGACCTCAGGACATTGCCCTCCCTCGGTGTTTCTAAGTTTTCTTAAGCTGAGACCCTTTTCTGTGATGGAAATCTTATGACGAACCTAGGATGTGAAATACGTGAGGTAGGAAGTTCTGATGGAAACCAGGCAGGGGCTGGACTCCTGCTGGTCCCCAACCATCCTCCCCACACCCCAAGAGGCCTGTGAAGGGCTCACGGAACACAGAGTGAAACCCACTGAGCTAGATCACGTCAAAAGGCCCTAACAGAATGTCCATGCCGAGCCCTCCTGAATAGGATTGTGCCCTTATAAAAGAGACCTAAAGAGGCTTCCACCCCTTTTTCCCTGGGAGGGCACAGCACGAAGAAGCACCTATGAACCAGCAATGGTGCCCTCACCCAACACCCACCTGCCAGCACCGTGCTCTCTCAGCCTCCAGGACTGTGAGGACTCAATTTCTGCTGTAGAAAAGCCACCCAGGGCTCAGTGGGTAGGGCGCCAGCTACATACACCAAGCTGACAGGTTACAGCCCGGCCTGGGCCTGGTAAACTACGATGACAACTGCAACAACAATAACAAAAATAGCCGGGCGTTGTGGCGGGCGCCTGTAGTCCCAACTACTTGGAAGGCTGAGGCAAGAGAATCGCTTAAGCCCAAGAGTTGGAGGTTGCTGAGAGCTGTGATGCCATGGCACTCTATCCAGTGTGACAGATTGAAACTCAGTCTCAAAAAAAAAGAAAAGGAAAAGCCACCCAGTCTAGCATATAGACAGTCCTCGACTTAAACAGTGCTTTCACATGATTTTTTTCTTTGCGATGATACAAATGCACCACAGTTTCAGTAGGAACTGTACTTCAAGCAGCTGCCACACGTTATTCACTTTCTGTATAGGATTCAATAGATTCCATGAGATTACTCAACACTTCATTATAAAATAGGCTTTGCGTGAGACGATTTTGCCCAACCATAGGCTAACGTAAGTACTCTAAGCACATTTGAGGTAGGCTAGGCTGAGCGGCAACGTTCAGGAGGTTGGGTGTTTAAATGCATTTTGAACTTACAATATTTCCAACTTATGATGGGCTAATGAGGGTGTAACCCTTCCGTAAGTCGAGGAGCATCTGTATTCTGTTACAGCAGCCTGAGCAGGCTAAGACAGGCCCCAGCTCAGAAATATTATGATCCTTTAATTCCAGTGAATAATCACAGAACAAACTAACACAGACTGAGTATTATCTGTGCAGCGGGCACTAAACTGAGGGCTTTATGCAGATTCCCCTCACCACAAACCTAGGAAATAAGTTCAGCTATACAGCAGAGACTGCCAACTGCCCACCCAACTCCACTCTCCCCTTCCTCTAATTAGAATTAAAACCACACACAAGGCTATACTTCCCAGCTTCCCCTGCCATGAGGTGAGGCCATGGGAACACGTGTAAGCAAGGGCAGTGCACGCCACTTCCCGGCAAGGGCAGATAAGGAAGTGAGCCAATTCCCATTCTCTTCACCTCCCATCCTCTGGCTGGAACCAGGCCCACCAGAACCACAGTGGAAGCCCAGTGCTGAAATATAGGACTGGGTCCTTGGAGGTACCCAGGACCCTCTGCTGACATAGAGCCCACTTGACCTGTACTATTACCCAAGAGGGAAAAATGTCAATTCAGCTTGCATCACCATAGTGAAGGTATCTACATGACAGCGGTGAAGACTTACCATATTCCCTCTTTTTTTTGTTTTTTTGTTTGTGAGACAAAATCTCACTTTGTCACCCTCGGTAGAGTGCTATGGCATCATAGCTCACAGCAACCTCTAACTCTTGGTCTCAAGCGATCTTCTTGCCTCAGCCTCCCGAGTCGCAGGAACTGCAGGCGCTCACCCCAACCCTCCGCTATTTTTTAGATACAGGGTTTTGCTCTTGCTCAGGCTGGTCTTGAACTCCTGAGCTCAGGAAATCCACTCCCTTGACCTTCCAGAGTGTGAGAATTTCGGGTGTAAGCCACCTCACCCAGCCATAGTCCCATTTTCCAGAGAGGTAAAGTCAAAAGGATTAAGTAACTCTCTAACTCACCCCACTAGGGGGACAGGCCGAATGTGCAGCCAGTCAGTCCAGGTCTGAGGTCACTGTCCCCACACCAGGACACTCTCCTCCCACATGTTAAAACTTGGAGGACCAAGGATGGCCTTCAGCGTGAAGGGATGAGTAGTCTGCGGCTCAGCCACACAATGAAAGGAACATCGGTCAGCAGCAAAGAGGGCCCTGAAAGGACAGAGGACCCTCCCGTGCGGTCGCTGAGTGAAAGAGCCAACCCACGCCAGCTCCCGACTGTGCAAATTCCACTCGACGGTGTTGGTGGAAAGACAAAACTGGGGAGAGAGCAGACAGGAGTGGTTTCCCAGAGTTCAGGAAAAGGGAGGGGGGACGATTGGCAGAAGGAGGAGGGCACGAGGGGGATCTCACTCCTGCACATTGTGAGGGTGTATAACACGCTCCCCGGCTGAGGGGCTCTTTACAACTGGAACTTTACCCTGGAAGTGAGAACAATGTCATCTAAAAATTTGTACCCTCATAATAATTTGAAATACATTTAAAAAAAAAACCTCAACTAGGCGAGGTGGCTCACACCTGTAATCCTAGCACTCTGGGAGGCCCAGGCGGGCAGATTGCTTGAGCTCATGAGTTCAAGACCAGCCTGAGCAAAAGTGAGACCTGTCGCTACTAAAAATAGAAAAACTGAGGCAAGAGGATCGGTTGAGCCCAAGTTGGAGGTTACTGCAAGCTATGAAGCCACGGTACTCTCTATGATGCCACGGGACTCTGCCCAGGGTGACAGCTTAAGACTTTGGCTCAAGGCTCAGCGCCTATGGCTCAACAGGCTAAGGCGCCAGGCACGTATACCTGAGCTGGTGGGTTCAAATCCAGCCGGCCTGCCAAACAACAATTACAGCTGCAACCAAAAAATGGCCGGGCGTTGTGGGGGGCGCCTGTAGTCCCAGCTACTTGGGAGGCGGAGGCAAGAGACTCGCTTGAGCCCAGGAATTGGAGGTTGCTGTGAGCTGTGACTCCACAGCACTCTATCCAGGGTGACAGCTTGAGGCTCTGTCTCAAAAAAAAAAAAA
>CAUYON010112849.1:0-14533 GCA_963573935.1 Arctocebus calabarensis
GGGGAGAGGGAGCGAAAGGGAGAGAGAGGGTGGGGGGAGATGGGACAAAGGGTGAGATCACATGTGTGGTACATATTCGAAGGGTCAGGAGAAAACTTCTAAATATGGATCAAAAATGTTTTCATATAGTAAATGAGAAAACATCACGAATGGTATGTCAATCAGGTTGATAAAAATATCTCAGATTGCATGTGAAGCCCCCACACTGTACCCCATGGTTGAACTAATGTACACAGCTATGATTCAATAAAAAAAAAAAGAAATAAAAGGCTGTGGTAGGATAGTATACATGAATTGTACACTCTGCGGTAGTAGGGATAGTATACACAAATTGTGTACTATGCTGCGGTAAGTATAGTACACGTGAATCCTATACTCTGCTGTAGTAGGTACAAGTTCCTTATAGTTACTCAACTACATAGTTGATGCTTCTTCCTGGCTCTGCCATCTGTTGGTAAGAGGGAGAGGAGGACAGTTGTTCAAGAAACTTAAAGAGCTTAGAAAACACCTACACTTTCCAAACCTTGTATGCAAATCAGGCTATGCACAGCTGGTAGGAATGTTGCTTTGTTGTACAGCCTTGCTGACGTGAGGAGGGTGGTTGCTGTCACTCACAGGGAATGACTGGCACAGATGTCCTGTGCCTACCAAGGGTCGTCCCCCGCAATAAGGACCGTCTGGGATGGAGCCTAAGGAGAAGGCAGAGACTGTATCTCTTATAAGGTGTTGGATGAACACTTGTAGGTTGAAAGGGATTGAAAGCCTCTGCAGTCATCTAGACCTGTTTTTGACTCAGGTGGATATCTCACGTGATGGTGTGTTTACTGTAAATACCGTGTCATTCACCTATGAGCCTGGTGAGGTTGTGGCCGCCATGACATGCTTGACTGATGGCTTTGCCAATGGAGCAGCATAGTGGCTTATCCTAAGGAAGCTGGCCTCCTGTTTTCATCTTGTGACTTTGGTTCTCTGACACTCTGTAAATAGGACTCAACTTACTGCCCACACCAGTATCTTTTAGCTATAGCTGGGGTGAACGTTTCCATGGCAATTCTGACTTCTGGAATGAGGAGTCTATGAGGGGGCAGTTTTGGCTGGTACATGTGGCCACAGTTGACGAAGTTGCCCGCCTACAGGGCTCAGTTTTATAAAATAGATAGGGGTGGTTGGGACAGTGTTGTTCTTTAGAGTTGATTTCCTCCAGCCTCCAGGGTCCTCTTTAATAGGATATTAACAGTTTGCATGATTCATCCTTTTGTTTTCTCAAAAGGTGTATAGAAAACAAAGAAAAAAACTCCTTTTGTGGGTGTAGAATAAGTACCTAGGGACTAATAAACTTAAGTGTTTGATGTTTTCAAATACTGTGAGTTCTGATGAGTTTATCACTGTTTTCTGGATTTATTTATACCTTAAATGTCATAAAATATGGCATCCCTATGAATTTGGTAATAAGTTGAAAGTTTTGACTAGTTGGCAATGATGTATACTGTATTTGATTATTACTCTCGTTTTCATAACTATTTTCATGTTTATTTGTTTATTTATTTCATTTTTTTGAGATAATCTCATTCTGTTGCCCTGGCTAGAGTACCATTGAGTCATCACAGCTCACAGCAACCTCAAACTCTTGGGCTCCAGCAATCCTCTTGCCTCTGCCCACCACAACACCTGGCTAGTTTTTCAATTTTTTAAGTATTGGTGGGATCTTGTGCTTGTTCAGACTTGTCAAACTTCTAAGCTCAAGCAATGTTCCCACTTCAGCCTCCCAGAATGCTAGGATTACAGGCCTGAGGCACCATACCTGGCCACTATTTTTTATATTTAAATACTCTAGTTTGTTTATTTATATTGTATTTAAATACTTTGAGTTCTCTGAGCTTCTTCTACTGTTTGCCTCCATGTTAATAAGAATGTGGTAGTTTCAGGTATTATCTATAGACTTACTGGGCATCATGGACTAAATTATGTCTCTCCACTACATTTATATATTGGAGCCATAACCACAGTAACTTAGAATGTGACCTGATTTGGAGAGAGGGTCTTTACAGAAGTAATTAAGTTAAAGGGAGGCCATAGAGTGTTTCCTAATGCGGTCTGACTGCATCCATATAAGAAAAGGAGATAGGATACCAGTACACATGGGGAGAAGATATGAAGATTCAGAGTAAGACAAAGACAGACATTTGTAAGGGGGGGAGAGAGAGAGAGAAAGAGAGAGGGAGAGAGAGAGAGAGAGAGAGAGAGAGAGAGAGAGAGAGAGAGAGACAGACCTCAGAATGAAACCAACCCTGACCATACCTTGATCTTGAACTTGTAACCTCCAGAATGGTGAGAAAATAAATTTCTTTTGTTTGAGTCACCCAGTCTGTGAAAATTTGTTACGGTAGCTTCAGCAAACTATAATAACACAATGATATTAGAAAGCTAAGATTTTAGCTCATGCCCTCACATCCTCATCCTGAATTGACATATACAAACATCTAAAGTTATTTTAGTATTACAATTATTCAGTCTTTGGGACTATAATAATATAAAACTGTTACAGTTGAACCAAGAAGTATACCTTTTATTCTTCCTGAAATTCGTAATTGTCTCATTTCTCATTTTATCAATTTTCTAAGACCAGTCACTCCTTCCTTCTCAACTCTGATATAAGCACAAATCTCTTTTTAACATTCAAACACAGGAAATAATGTATCAGTTTTGCTTTACTCTTAAAGAAATTTCTTCTGGACTTTGCTTTCAGGTGTATCCCAGAGTCTCTGGGATCATCCTGAGAAAGGGATGCAGAATTTTCTTCTGCCTTGTCCCCATTGTTTCAAGGTTCCTATATTGCTATTGAGATCTCTGAGGCTGTGTTAACTGATCCTATGTTTGACCTCACCTGTATCTTCTCACTCAAAACAAGGAAGTTCCCAGTGTTCTGTAATTTCACAAGAATGCACATCGGGGAAGATATTATATCAGAGTATTCAATGAGCTTTCTCATTGTGGAAATTCATCTTCTAGAATATGAAGCATTAATAAAATATATGTATATATTTTATAATTCCCTGCTTGCTATTTTCTCTTTCCTTTTTCTCTGGACCAACTATTACTTAGAATAGTTGGATTAGTTCCATAATTTTCTAATAATTTCTCCCCTATAGTCCAACTTTCTAATCAGCATTCAGAAGGATTTCTTCAGCTTTATCTTCCAAACTTTAACTTTTTCAGTTGTGCTATTTGCTATTATATTTTAATTTTTAAAACAACCAGGTATCACATCTATAAAATAGAGAAAAAAGGAAGCTGTAAAATATTCAACACTGATGGCACTTGTTTCTGGAGTATTTTATAGCCTCCTTTTTTTTTCTATTTTATGGATACAATACCTTCTTATTGCTCTGAAGATATTTAAAACAGTATTTAAAACATTTTTTGTCTCCATTGTCTTTGATACCTCTAGTTCCTATTTTATTTTGATTCCTTTGGGCCTCAATTTGTCAGGGGATTTTCCCAGGTGTTTGGTGGTCTTCCTGCGATTGCTATCTTAAGGGTGAGACACCAAAGGCTAATGAAACTGAGCACGTGGCTGGCCAGCTCCATTGCTGGAGGGTCTCCCGCGTCAGGATGTGAGGACGTGTAGGCGTTCCTCCTGGGCTGTCAGTGCACAGGGGAGGTACGTGCCTGGCTGCGGCATCTGGGAAAGAGGGAGGGAGAAGGAGGCTCACAGTTCTCTCTGTAGATTTTTGCTTGTCCTTGGTTTTCAGGTACTTTCCTGAGCTCTTTTAGTAGCTCCAGGATAATGGTCCAGTTTTCTGCTGGAGCACTAAAGGGGCAGTCACCCAGCCAGGAAGAGCAGGAGAGAGGATGGAGAGTCCTCAGTGCTTCTGTAAACACATATTACTAGTATCTGTCCACTGTCCATATGGTTCCTTTTGAAGATTCCTAGGGTTTGGGGGATATGCTGTCTTCCGTGTCCAGCATCAGGCCACCTCCTGCCAGCTTAGGCATTGATTTCCGCTTGTGAAGCCAGTCGACTTTTTCTGTAGCGCTCTCTTCATAGCTGTAGGGCTGCACCTCTGTATCCCTTTCTTGTCATTTAGTGGGATTCAGGAGCGATGGTGGTGCCCATACTAATCCCATCTGTCACATTCCTGGAGCAGCTGCCTTAATGTTGAAATTCTTTTCCAAAACAAGGTTTCTCGCTTTTGAGATTTTGTTGAGAATGGAGAGTGGGTCTTTCTTTCTAGGTTCAAAAATTAGCAATCATGATTATGTGTTTGCAAAATGGTCAGTTAAACTGTTGCCTTTATACTTCAATGTACAGATGTTATGCCTACCAAGGCTGGAATACTGGGAAGTAGGGAAAAAGAAAGGAACGTTCTGCTCCTCCTTTGGTGATACACTCACAAGAAAAAGACTGAGTTAAAGGTGGTCTATTTGTAAAAAATGACACACAGGAACAATTATCATGCTTGGATGTTTGTAATGTGCTCCACTGTATAATGTACACATGTGTTTTTGGCCCAAACTTTTAGAAAAAAAATCTTTTAATTTTTTTAAAGAAAGACAGATGTGGCCAGTCAGTGGCACCCCCTTGTCTTGTAAGAAGCACAGTGTGCTGACCAGCCTCTGTAGAGAACCTGAGAGCAATCCCAGGTGGCAGGTGAGAGTGGTCTGGATGTCCTGAGTGCCAACATTTCCCCACTGTCCCCTCCCGGCTCATCCTCATCCTTATATCCTCTCATTTCTCATTCCCACTCACATCGTCAGTGGGATCGTGGCCACACTGCTTCCCTGAGCACCCTGGTGGGCTTATTTCCCAGGAGCAGGTGTGCGGGGCCAGGGAAGCCTTGCCTGCCTGGGGCTCCTGATGGTAGATCCCTGCTCTTTCTGGGCTGGGTGTCCAGCATGATGAACCGGGCAAGCTAGAGGCTCTTGCAGCTGCAGTGCCTGCCAGGAAGGGTGGCCAAGGAGGCGGGTAGTGCAGAGAGGGCATAATTTTCATATTCCAGGATATCATTTTGCATACAGGTATCATTATTGCTTTCTAGGGTTATACTTCTAATTCATAAGCATAAATAACAGAATTAAAAACATTTACATAGATACAAAATTAGTATTGTGCATGTATAATCACATCCTTATTTTTCCCTCAAAAATTTGTGCAAAAGTGCACATTATGCATGACAAAATATGGTAGTTTTGTTAAGAGAGCAGAGGTGGTTTGCTGATAAACTAACCTCTTTGTCTAGAGCCTAAAATCTCTGTTGGTTGATTTAAAAGCCAAATTCTGTTTCTAAGCAAGCACTGTCAGGGAGGTGGATGTCACTCTGGTGACAAAATAGGCTAAAAAAAAACTAGCCTGAGCTCTCAGGATCATCCATATTCCTCTCATTAAGCATCCCCCTTCAGGGTGATCACCTCTGAAGGCAGGAAGAGTGTGAGAGGCATGCTTCCTTGCTCAAGGCTACAGTTTCTAATTGCCTCAATGTATTGGCCATTCAAGTGAAAGCCTGTGGGAGGGAGACTGGCATTCTCTGAAGCAAAGTTCAAGAAACAAATAATCCAGGAGTTTACTAAGTAATAGAGAATTGGGTTTCCCAAGACTATCCAGCCAGCAGAATAATAGCTTATGACTGTCCAGCCCTTGAAGACAGTCCTAGGGTCTCTCCATCTGATCGTGCTAACAGTGGCTTGCTGTCCTTAGTGTGGGAAGTGGCTCTTGATCTTCATCTGTGGATCTGTCGCAGGGATATGTGTAGACATGGAGGACAGTGGGAAAGGGAAGATGCTGTGGGTATAACTGTAGTAAGACTTTGGAAGGCAGAGGACTAAGGAAGTCTTTCCAGAAAGAACTATGGTTGGTAAGTTTGCTGATGAAGAACAAACTCTTGTATCCAGGGCAGAGTGCCAGCTCTGTCTGCCCAATTGCATGTGATTTGTAAGATGGACCAGAGAGCTCTGTGCAGTGTTTTTCAGCCTCTTTCCTTTTCTGAATTAGTTTTTAAATTTTAATTTCAAATATTGCTGTTATTGGGTCCTTATTGAATTGTATATTAGGTATGTTGGAAACAGATAATTTATTTTTTAGCCACATGTTGCTGAAACTCAGAGAACTCTGGACCCAAGAAATAGATAACATGTCACCCAGAGCTCCTGGACTTGGAAATGGTTCCAGAAACCATCGTAACATATTGAAACAAAAAGCAACTCAATTCAAAGGACACCTTGCATGTGAGGGGCAGTTGATGTTGATTCCAGGAAGGGGATTTGGAGATAGATGGCCTGGATGAAAATCTGTCATTTACACTGTGGACCCTTGAGCATGTTAACCTGTCTAAGCTACATTTTCTTCAAATATGTAGCAGGATTGACATGAAGAGTACAGAGGCAGCATGTGTGAAGCACTTAGCACAGCAGTTCTCAACCTGTGGGTCGTGACCCCTTTTTTCCATTTGTAATAACATGGCAATTAGGAAGGTTGAGAACCACTGACTTAGCAGACTGCCTGGACCAGAGGGGATCCTGGTCCGTGGGAACTGTGTGTATCCTGACTCTGATGATGATGCTGGTGCAGGCATGGTACCACTTGGGCTGAGATGCTGAGATGCTGAGAGCTACAGGGACTGGCCTGGGGTCCTCAGAATCAGCGTAAGGCTTCCTAGGTGTGGCAGCACTTCCCCTTGGGGTCCTTCCTCTTACCTGTTTCTCACATCAAACCCTACACTGTGCCTGGGTGCCATGCTGTCATTCATAGCTTCCTTATTTCAGGTACTAACATAGCATTCTTTATAATAGATAGTCAGTAAATGCTTTTTGAATGAATATCTATTTACCTTTAATTTTATTCTTAAACCAGTATTCACAAAAAAAGTGTTAGATTTTCTTAGCTTCCAACTTAAATTTTAGAGAAATGTTGGATATTTTACTTTCAGACATAATGGTTAAGCTAACAAATAAAAAAAGTCATTGAAATTCAGTCTTTTCTGGTTGTATATGGAAAAAAACAGCCATTTATTCCCAAGTAGGCTTCTACAGTGTTGGAGGGAAATGGCATACATTTTATATGGAATAAAAATAATCTATAAAATAGTCTTCATTTTATTTAGATCTGTTGCAGAATTTGGCCAGTTTCCAAATGGTGAAAAAAGTCTGAGGAATTGTTTTTAAAACCTTTTGCAATGTTTCAAAAGTGGTATAAAATATTAATATTGTTGGTTTTTAAATTACTTTTGATGTTTATTTATAAGTTAAATCAAATTTTTGATATGATTAAAACTATTACTTTATTTTAACTTGAGGCATACTTTTTGTCTATTATTGGGAAGGGCCCATATTTCATTTTACAGAAGGGCTAATTTTTCTTCAGTGTAGGAAATCTTGTATCATGTGAGTCTTAAAATTTAGCAATTTATAAATATATGTGCATGCATATATGTGATGATTTTGGCCCATATAGAAATCAGTTATCTTTTTGTAAATTATATTACATACAAATTCTTTCCGTGAAGGGATCACTCAGACAAATTCTTCATGTTGTCTCTTCAATCTAGGACATCCTCACCCTGGGAGCATACAATACTGTGCCTAGGGTGTTGTAAAGTTTCAGGGTGAATATGACACATAGCTTATCTACCTGGGATGTCAACTTTTTTGGAAATTTGTTTTGGAGAAATAGAGGGGCTGAGAAATGGAGGTTAGGGGACTATTTAAGTATTTATAAAATGGGAAACAATCAAAACATTTTGATTAAAAGGTAAATATACAATATTGTGAAATTGATGAAAATTCTTATCAATTTTTTAAAATTAAAAATTGAGGCTCTGAGAATATGTCTTGCTTGCTAACAGTGGAGCTCCTAAACTCTATGGGATGAATTTTCACTCTCCTCATCCATTAGTGTCAAAGTTTTTATTAAACTCTATTATAAAGAGTTGATTTTGCGTGCCTGTATTCTGAATGAGTGGCTCAGATGAGCATCCTGAATGTGAACGTATCTACATGTAAGTGTTTTTGTATTGGCTAATCCTCTCTGCGATACTTAAAAAAAAAAAAAAAAAAAAAAGATGTTCATGATTTTTGTCAGAGCCATGAAGGGATCTATGGTGAAAATTGTATTGAACATTATGTAACTCATTGATAAAGTTTTTGATAAATTGTGTCATTCACAGATTGAGGCATTTGTGGGCAAATGGTTTCTTTCCATTCATGAACTTTTATGATTTGAGACTCATCAGTTTGTGTGCCTTTGCATATTGTTTATTTTATTTAAGATATTTGTCTACCCCATTGCCTTCCTCTAGACTGACTTTCATGAAGGGTAAAGATTATGCCTTACTCAGTTTTAAAGCCTTGGCATCTAAAACCAGGCCTGGCTCAAAAATATGTGTTGAACTGAATACCAAACACACTCATATAGTTTCCCTGAAGCATTGTCCTTGTAACCAGCAGAACATTCTGTTGCACATTTGTTTGAACTAAAAGATTCAATTATCATGTTTACTTGCTAATGTCATCCTATCAATTGTGTTTTAGAGTTAGATATTTTGAAGAATAGCTTCTCCTTAACAAGACAGAATCCAGACAAAGCAATAATCTGTCTTTACTCAACCCAGACCTAATATGTTAATTCTGATTTAATTTAATTTTCCTCTGCTCATGGCACTGAAATTTTCAAATGGTTCATTTGGTGCTTAATTATCAGCAAAAAATTTTAGCCTATCTAGAGAGAAGGCATGCTGTGTCAACTGCAGATCATTTATCTGGGCACATTTCTGCTCTTCTCACTAAGGCTTTGTGTTATTCAAGAAGAAATGTTTCCATCTGTGGCTCTAATTTGGAGATAACTGATATATTTTAGAAAATATTTCTAAGGATTTCAGGGCTAAATGCCATGTCTTCCGACTTCACGTCTGCATTTTGTAGCCTGTATTGTATTGCCTTTCTCTTAAATGGTGTTGACATAACAGCCCACACTAGCTAATGTGTCATTGGAGACAGACTTTCCTTTCATCAGAAGCAAATTGTGCACCGAAGGAAGGGATTTCTGACTCTTCAGCGTCAATGACAACCAGAATCATTAGTCTATTCTTTTTTTTTTTTTTTTTGCCAGAATGATAATGCTTTCTTGCTACTCCCTACTCCTCCTCTATTAGTTTCCTATTATTGCTATAACCGCACTTTTGGTGACTTAAACCAAATGCATTATCTACAGGTCAGAAGTCCAATACTTTTCTCCCTGGGCTAAAAACGGGGTGTTAGCAGGGATACATTCTTTTCACGAAGTATCAAAGACAAATCTGTTTTCTTACCATGACCAGCTTCTAGAGACTTTCCATATTTCTTGGGTTTGGCAGCTTGTGCATCCTTCTTCCACTTTTAAGGATTCTTGTCATTATGTTGGGTTCACCTGCCTTCATTTTCTCTGAGTCCTAAAAGCTAGACTTTCCAAGGTCAGGATAATCCAGGATAATCTCTCTATTTTAGGAACAGCTGATGAGCCACCTTAATTTCCCTTTTGCCATGTATCACACCATTTTTAAAGGATCTGGACAGAGGGCATTGCCATGCTTTGGGGGGATATTATTCTCTCTACCACATCTCCTATTGTCTTTTTCTTATAACTTTAATACTTTTATTTATCTTTGTACTTCCCTTTTTTCTTCCTTGCCACTCCTTAGTCACAGTATCTTCACTTGCCCATTTATCATAATTATTTTAATTTTAACATATATCTATCTAGTGAATGTTACATAGATGTATATATGTAAGTGCCAGAAAAAGCTCTTTTAGAATGTTACCACTTTAATCTTCATAAGAACTCTATAGGCTTGTCCTAGGAAAGGCACTATTTTTCTTGGTCCCAGAGAAAATAGTAATTTGTCTAACCAATGTCCCCCAAATCAATGTAATCCTTTCTTATTCTTAAATTTTACTTATGATTGAAAAGAACTAATAAAACTACAGAAGTAGTTGGAGGAAAGAGATGCTTTAGTATTCTCCATGAGGTTGATAGAGTTGTCATTTTCCCAACTGAGTTCCAAAAGTTAGACTTTCCAAGGTCAGACAGTTAGTAGCTGATAGATAGTTGGGACATGGAAACTTACAACCTTTGCATCATACAGTACTATCTTGCTTGATGAATATTTATATGTTTGGTTATGCATTGCTGCTGTTCCTTCTCTTTGTTATTGATTGGTTACTTTTTAAACATAGTGAGTGGGCATAGTGCATTTTGATGTATGTTTATTCAATTTATTCCTTCTCCTGTGGTAGTTAGTGACACAACTAGCCCTGAACTGTCCTTTATTATAAAGAAGTGTTTGGCTTGAATTTCAGTTTTCATCTTTTGATGTTACTCTCACATTGATGTATCTGTTTAAAGAAGGTCATTGCTTGTGAGCAGTGTTGGTTTTCTGGAACGCCATCCTAAGAATCTCTGTGATGAACTTGCTGATTGAAATATTATGTGACTGCCTGTTTTGCTCATAGATAGATGAGAAATCTTAGGACATAATCTTTTGGCTCACTCTCATATTGTTTGCTTGTCCACATAGAAATAATAAGGATGGAATAGGAAATTCTTTTTTCAACTGCGTGAGGATCAGATTTGAACAAAGTAATAGAACATGGTCACATTTTTTAACAAAATTAACTTTAGATTTCATGTTAAAGAAACATTTGGTTTAGTTAGAATCTTACCCACAGTACTGATGAAGGGAGCATTTGAGAAACACACTAGATTGAATGGGTATAAGAGAAATTTTGTCTTTGTTTTATTTTATGGACATGTTTGCATTGGATTAGGAAAACTTCAGGAAGAATCTTCCTTAAAGTGAACTCATAGTAGCTTGTTTTTCATGAGGCTTTCATCAATCCTTGAGAAGTACAATTTTGTAGAAAACAAAACATTGCCTCTGGCAATTTACCTGAAATATTCCTATTCCTGTTGTTGTTCAGAGCATTGTTGCTATTGGGCCAGCCAGTTTTTTTCTAAAGCCTATTTGTCTTTGAGACCGGATTAATTTTTAAGTGTGTGCGTGCATGGATCTAGTGCGTGGTATTATTTATTAGAATAGTATTAGAATCCATTAGAATAGTTGCTAATGGATTTTATGTCAAAAAACAATTGTTGTGCAAATATTTTATTTGGCCAGCAAAATCCATTTTCCATACCTGTGTTTACCATTTACATTTTTTTCCTGTTTCTTTTATGTGTACTAGAGGACAATGTCATATCATATTGTTTGTGTATATCCTAGATGGAGAAAATGAGATATATTTGACTTCTTATCTATGTTAAAATTTTTTGTTAGGACCAATTGTACTTGTGGCCATATTAAATGTTAATTAAAGAAATAACAAGTACGGTCATTGTGTTTGTATATTCCTGCTAGAGAATTGGAAGTGTGCTAATGTTTGAGCACATTATACGCTGGAATATACTAGGAGGGGATGGTGAGTCAGCTTGTAAGGCAGATGGTCTCTTAGAGGGCCCTAGTGATCTCATCACTTGTTACTAATGGTATTATGCAATCCCTTCCTCTAGAGTAACTTTCTTTCAACATAGAGTATGGTCACATTGAGGGGATGCCACTTCTATGACTAGGTTATAGGAGATCACCCCGCTACTCATACTGGCAGACGCTATTGCCTTCTTTGCTTGTCTGCCGTGGTGGAGCAAGCTGCCATGTTGGTGAGGTCCCCATGGCAAGGAACTGAGGGTGACTTCCAGCCAACCAGCAGTAAGAAATGGAATCCTGCAAATAAGCTGGACATGGGTCCTTAGTCAAGGTTATAGATAGGACCAAATCTTTGGCTGACACCTTCACTGTCACTGGGAGAGGCCTGACACAAAGCACCCATGTGCCTGGATTCCTGATCCACAAAACTATGAGATAATAAGCCTGAATTGTCTCAAGCTGCTAAATTTTGTGGTAATTTGTTACACAGAAACAGATAATGAATGCAGCCTGCTTTCCTGAATTGATCTGCCAAAGCTTCCATTTTGTCAGGAAACATATGGTGTTGCCAGCAAAAGCATGTTATGGCTGACCATCCGTCCCAGTCACAGTTATGCCTCTTTCTGTTTTTTTGCTGCTTTCTTTTAAGACTCAGGCTTGATGACATTATCATTGTTTCCTCGGTCATTGTTCAGAAAATTGAATTTCATAAATGAAACTCGTAGCCTGGTGAAAAGCATCCTTGTGCATACCGTCCAGCATTGAAATTTGGGAGGATTTTAAATTTTCTACTGCAGGATCACCTAAGATTTGAAATGTATGCTACATTATGAGGAATTAATAATATGATCAGGAAAGAGCTTGGGTGGGGTGATGTTACGTTGTTTTCGGCCTTAGAATTCAGATGACTGGATTATACTTTTCGTGCTCTGTGTTTGGGGAAAATTCTAGTCTATCTTCTGCTGAAATTTGCTATATCTTTCTGTTCCCAGTCACCCATTAGACCTCAGTTAAATGACACTGTCTCCCACTTTCCCTCTTTACTCTGCCCCTCCTGCCATAATGAAGCTGGGTGTCCTTGACCCCGGCCGTGTACTTTTCATCCTAGAGCAGTCATCCTAGAGAATTGTGGCTTAGTTATTGATTTTTCCCAATAGGCTCAGTTAAAGCAAGAAATATAAATCTGTTACTCATCTATATCTCTAGCACCTACCACATTCTTTGGCATAGAGTAAATACTCAGTAAATATTTTGTGGAATAAGTCTCTATATCCATAATAAGGAATCAGAGAATTCTTACCAATGGAGTCAGCAAAAATAAATGGAGGAAGGCTGCTTGCCCCAGAAAATCTGTGTGGAAAACCACTAACACTCGCTTTTCTTCAGTATTATTGCAGTACTCTGCTGGAAAATTTAAAGACGTTGGGTATAGATTCTGCAAGAGAGAAGGCCATCTAGGAAGGTGTAACATTTAAAATCCATTAGAATCAAGTTGAGGACCTATTACTGTAGCTTCAATTACTCCACCTCAAAAGCTGTTGGCAATTCACATATCACTGAAAACTGTGGGTTGTATCATATTTAGAAGGTCTGAGGGAATGTGCCTCAAAATACTTTAGTATTTGAAACAATCCCAATCGATGACTAACCATGTGGGATGAAACTTAACTCTGGTTGTCACATAAATGGCAAATATGCTTTCCATAGCATTTTTTCCCCAAAGAACTATTTGTCAAGGTTACTAAAACCAATACGCATGCTTACAGATTCAGTGAAAAATTGCCAAATGTTGTGCTGTAAAGGTGCCCTCACAGAGGGACTTGAACTTGTCTTCACAAGGACTGCAGGCTTCTTTTTTACTACTCAGAGAAGCAGCAGCCAGGACTGTTGGAAGAGCCCAGCTTCAGAAAGATCTCAATGGATTTCCCAAGGCACACTTCAAAGTTGTGAGCACTTCCGGGAGTAACCAATCTTCTTTCATCTAGATCTCTTTAGTTCACACATGCTCTTAAAGGTTGGTCATTTTGCTTAAAGAGGAATAAAAGTGAAGAAAAGTCTGATAACTAAAGTGTCCTTAGTCACCTGTGGCAGCTGAGTTACACTAATCATGTCACCAATGAAAGTCATGGATCTTCTTGAAAACAAACAACCAGCAGGGAAAGAGATTCAACAAATTTGGGTTTTTACAGAATTAAAATTTCATGACAATTTATATCTTGGCATGCTCTGTATTTGTTGACTAGTGATACTCTAAGTGGGACACTTCTTACAAACAGAAATGTGTGAACTTAAATGAAAGATTTGATTTCACCTGTGATCCAATATTTGACTCTTAATTCTTTTCTGAATTTGCAATAATCATAAAGTATTATCACAATTTTCAGTTAACATTTTCTGAATTATTAGTGGAGATTGGCCTGCTACGTTGAAATGCAAAACAACTTATCCTTAGGTTGCTAGCTTTTCTCCATAATTTAAAATAAGCAAGTCGGGAGTCAAGTGTGTTTGTGTGTTCTGCATTATTTTCTTCTTAAGGAGGTTATTGTATTTTTTCCATTTGTTCGCTTGCTTTAGAATAATAATCATCTTTGCTTAAGTTTATTTCTGTCCTTTTCCAAACAAATCTCTCCAAAGTGCTGCACAACATTTTCAAAAATTTAAATGGAATGTTATAACACCTTCTGAAAAGGAAAAATCCAGGATTATCATATGTTAACCCAATGAAGACAGAGTATAGAGACTCAGTCTATTTCTTGAAAGTGTTTTCATGTTATAGATTAATGCAAATCTTAGCTTGCCAGTCATCTTTCTTTAAAGCAAATTTATCCTTCCAATAGTATTTGTTGCTGGACTTACTGCAAAGTAAGGCGAAAAATTTAAACACTGTTCTTTTCAGTTCAGCAGAAGTAAAAGAAGAAGAAACATTTTTACTAAAAAAATGGTTAAATTAAAGGTAGAGTATTAATGTCTTTATATAGTGATCAAGGAAATGCCATGAAGGATATCTGTAACAGTATGATCAAAATATTTCTGAATGTATATGAATCGTGCCCTGTGATTGCACCAATGTACATAATTATGAT
>CAUYON010112851.1:0-17389 GCA_963573935.1 Arctocebus calabarensis
AGGAAGGAAGGAAGGAAGGAAGGAAGGAAGGAAGGAAGGAAGGAAGGAAGGAAAGAAAGAAAGAAAGAAAGAAAGAAAGAAAGAAAGAAAGAAAGAAAGAAAGAAAGAAAGAAAGAAAGAAAGAAAGAAAGAAAGAAGAAATTAATTGATAAATATGACTCGGCACCTGCGGCTCAATGGGCTAAGGCGCCAGCCACGTACACCTGAGCTGGAGGGTTCAAATCCAGCCTGGGCCGCCAAACAACAATGACAGCTGCAGCCAAAAAATGGTGGGGCGTTGTGGCAGGCACCTGTAGTCCCAGCTGCTTGGGAGGCGGACCCAGGAGACTCACTTGAGCCAGGAATTGGAGGTTGCTATGAGCTGTGATGCCATGGCACTCTACCCAGGGCAACAACTTGAGGCTCTGTCTCAAAAAAAAAAAAAAAAAAAAAAGATAAACAAATTTAGTAAAATTGCAAGATATGAAATCAACATACCAAAATCAGTCACATTTATACATACAGACAGTGACCAATCTGAAAAAGAAATCAAGAAAGAAGCCTTATTTACTACAGCTACAAAGAATATAAAATACACAGGAATAAATTTAACCAAAGAACTGAAGGAAAATTTAACCAAGGAACTGAAGAAAAATTATAAAAAATGATGAAAGTAATTTAAGAGGACATAAGAAAATGGAAAGACATTCTATATTCATGGATTGGAAGAACTAATATTGTTAAATTAAAATTCTACCTAAAGCAATTTACACATTCAATAAAATATCTATCAAAGTACTAATGATATTCTTAACTGAAATAGAAAAAAGTTCTTAAATGTATGTGAAATCATGAAAAACTCTGAATAGGCAAAGCGACCCTGAGCAAAATGAATACAACTGGAAGCATCATACTATTAGACTTCACAATATACTACAAAGCTATAGTAACCAAATCAGCATAGTACTGGCATAAAAACAGATACATAGAGAAATGGAACAAAGTAGAAATGTATGTATAAATCTATACATTTACATCCAAATCATTTTCCACAAAGGCACCAAGACCATACAATGGACGGAAGAAAATCTCTTCAATAAATGGTGTTGGGGAAAGGGCATTACAATATGTTGAAGAGTTAAAACTAGACCCCTAATTTTCAGCATCCACAAAACTCAAATAAAAATGGGTTTGAGACTTCAAACTAATAATTTAAATTATGAAACTATTAGAAGAAAACAGAGAAATGATCCAGGGTATAGGTCTGGGTATATATATATACTTTTTTTAATGAAGACTTCAAAAGCACAGGCAAGAAAAGCAGAAAAAGATGAATGGAATTATATCAAACGACAAAGCTTCTGCATAGCAAAGGAAACAATTAACAAAGTGAAGAGACAACCTACAGAATGAGAGAAAATATGTGCAAGCTATTCATCTGACAAAAGATTAATCATCAGAATATATAAGGAATTTAAAACAATAGAAAAAAATAGTCTAAATTTAAAAATGGACAAACAACCTTTTTGGAAGGAAGTAGGGATAATCCTCAAATAACTCAAAATAGACCTCCCATTTGATCCTGCAATCCCACTACTAGGCATCTACCCAGAAGAAAAAGAAAATACTTTTATCATAAGGACATTTGCACTAAACTGTTTTTCTCAGCTCAATATACAATTTCCAAAATGTGGAAACAACCTAAATGCTCACCAACCCAGGAATGGATTAACAAGCTGTGGTATTTGTATACCATGGAATACTATTCAGCCATTAAAAATATGGAGACTTTACATCTTTTGTATTAACTTGGTTGGAGGTGGAACACATTCTTCTTAGTAAAGCATCACAAGCATGGAGAAGCAAGAATCAAATGTACTCAATTCTAATAAGAAGGCAATAGATTATGTAATAGAAGAAGAAGGGGGTAGGAGAATGAGGGATCAAAGAGAGGAGGAAGGTGGGGGAAGAGGGTTACATGTATGGCACACCTCCTGGGGGTGGAACACAATTACAAGAGGGACTTTACCTAACAACCATCAGTGTAACCTCATTCTTTGTACCCTCAATGAATCACAAACAATAAAATAGGACAAATGATCCGTATAGAATTTTCTCAAAAGATGAGATACAAATGGTGAATAATTTTGCGAAAAAATATTCAACATGATTAATCACCAAAGACGTGCAAATCAAAACCATAACAAGATATCTCACTCCAGTTCAAACGGCTTTTATTAAAATGGGAGGGGGGCAAGATGGCCAACCATTGGCAGTTTTCACCAGAGGATCCCATCCAAAATAAGGAAAATTGGACTGAAGTGAACTCAGAGTAGTTGAAATTGGTGGGTAGATCACAAAGAATAGAAATCGAGGTGCTCAGCAACCCCACTGAGAAAAACTGTGAGGATGAGGACAAGAAAAAGGAAGGAGGAGAGCAGGGGAGAGTTATGGGAACTGTAGCAGACTGAAAGAGCCCAGAGCAAAATAGAAGAGTAAGGGAACCCCTCCCTCACCCACAGGGTTGTGTGTTAGCAGAAAAACATAGGAAGAGGGCCACAAAGAATAAAAAGTCCCTGCTTTTCTGCACTTAGGAGTATCTTCCTCTGTGTTCCCATTGTGCCTGGCAGAATAGTGAGCAATTATGGATCCAGCCGCCTTCAACCTTGTGACCATAACCCATGTCCCTTTTTTTTTAATTGCCTAACAGACTGCCTGATTGTGGGATTCGGAGTTCAAGATCAGCCCAAACAGATTGGAGGAGCTGCCCCACACTCAGGCATCAGAAAGGTAAATGAGGTTTAGAACTTACCCAGCCCCCATAGCAACCAAGGAAGTAAGGGTTAAGGAGGCCTCGCTTTTGTTACCAGCAACCAGCAGGATCCTTAGCTTGCCATGGGAGAAAAGGGAGCTAGGCCCTGATCCCCAACATGTCTGGCAAAATCTCTGAGGGATCTCTTCATTGTGTGGACTGGTGAATTTAATGTGTACTGCCCTCCACTGCAGGAAGAAATGAGGGCCCAACTATATTAACTTTAGTGAGGTGGAATCTCTTCTAAGTCTCCCTCTTGCTAGGTGGAACTTTCCCTACACTCTGAAGTGGTTTTGCCTAGCATCTGTGCCCAGTGAAATCTCCTGGAGATTTGTCCCCCAACCCCATCCTGCTGACTTGGAAACAGATGGCTTTGCCTCTGGCAACCCCACTCTGGTAATTCTCAGGAAGCAGACAGCAAGCCACAGATTCTCCTTCTCAAACCCCAAGGAAAAGCTAATGTTTTGAATCTATTGCCACCCAGACTTTGCAAAAATCATAGGCTTTGTAATTTGTTTGCCCACAGGGCTGGAAGTTTGGCTGGAGCAGTTTGGCAAGCCACAGATTCCAACCTCCATCAACCTCAGGTGAAAGGTATGGTGTTTCAAATCTGTTGCAATATAGACTTTGGTGAAAACCACAGCCTTTTGAATTTGTTTGCCTGAGGACCTAGAATTTTAGCTGGAACTGTTCAGCAAGCTACAGATGACCCCTATCCCTAATCACAGGCAAAACCCACAGAATTTTTATTCTGCTGTGTTGGAGACCTTGATGAAAAAGGCAGCTCTTTTAATTTGTTTAAGGTTGGGGCTGGCACTTGGGCTGGAACAGGTTGGCTCACTGTTCAGGAGCTTCCCCTAGTATAGAAGCATCACCTGGAGGTCCTACACCTAGAACTGTCCTACCCAATCTGAAAATAGTAAGACTGGTCCTCAGCAACCCTTATGCACTGCAGCCCTGTAAGAGAATTGTGGGAAGATGTGTCCAGGAAGGGCCAAAAGTACAAGCAAAAGTTCATTTGAACAGTCATTGGTGAAGGGGAGCACCAAGTCCCATAGCCTGTGGTTACTAGATATTATTTTGGAACACCAGTTTTAGTTTTCAAACATGTCTCCTGGATACTGAATAAAGGACTCAAACTAGATTATCTCTTAAAAACAATTCAGGACCAATATAACATCTCAGCTTTAAAAAGCATAGTAAAAATATAGCCAGACATAGAAGCTCACACTTGTAATCCTAGTACTCTGGGAGGCTGAGGTAGGTGAATTATTAGAGCTCAGGAGCTTGAGACCAGCCTGAGCCAAAGTGAGGCCCCCATCTCTAAAAATAGATGAGCATTTGGTGGGAAACTATAGTTCTAGCTACTGGGAGGCTGAAGCAAGAGGATTGCTCAACCCCAAATGTGTTGTGAGCTATGACACCATGGTACTCTACCACGGATGACAAAGTGAGACTCTGTCAAAAGTAAAGTAAAATGAAATAAAATAAAATGTATAATAAATATATAAATAAACTGAAAATATACATGGTGAAGAATCAGCAGAAGAACCCTGAGAACATAAAAATCAGAGCAGATCAACTTCCCCAATAGATTACAAGGGAAATACAACTTAAAATATTATTCACATAAAAATTATAAAAATTACAGAAATATAATTCAGAATATAGATGGCAAATAAGATAAATAAAATTGAGAAAATGGGAAAAAATCCAAAAGGAAATCTAAAACCTGTCTCAAGAAAGCAGTAAAATTAAAGGCATGATCGCTAAGAATCTGGATATAATTTGGAAGGATATAGCAGAGCTTAAGGAATAGAAAGAGACATTCAAGGAGATTCAAACCACAATAGAGAGTCTTAGCAATAGAGTAGAACATGGAAAAGAAAAAAAACTCAGAAATAGAAGACAAAACTATTGAGCTAACCCAATCATAAAAAGAGGCAGAAAAAAAGAGAATAAAAGCAGGGCATTCTCTAAGAGAGAGATGGGACTACACCAGATGCACAAACATTTGAATCGTATTGGCTCCTGGAGGAGAAGAAATTCCTAAAAGCATAGAAACTCTATTTCAATAATTGATGGTGGAAAATTTCCCAAGCATTGGGAGAGACCCAGAAATTAAGATATTAGATAGTTTCAGAACTCCAGCACAACTCAACTCAAACAAAGCATATCCTAGGTACATTATAGTTAACTTGACTGAAATCAAAAGAAAATAGAAAATTCTGTAAGAATCCAGCCACAAGCAGCTTCTTACTTATAAATGGAAAAATATTAGGGTGACATCTGAGTTTTCAGCTGAAACCTTAAATCCAGAAGAGGGTGCTCATATACCTTTAACCTTAAACAAAACTATTTTGGGCCCAAGATTCTGTATCCTGCCAAGCTAAGTTTAATATTCAATGGAGAAATCAAATCTTTTACTGACACGCAAACATTGAAGAAAGTTGCCACAACAAAACCAACTCTCCAGGATGTACTCAGACCTGTTCTTCACACTGAAAATCACAATGGACCACCAACAAACTACAGAAACCTAGAAACTGAAGGATACAGCCTAGCTTCTACAATGTTACAAGGATAAAAACTAAGCAATGAACTTTTACAAAATAAGATAAATAGAATTTCACTTTATTTATTAATTCTCTCAATAAATGTGAATGACTCAGTGGGTAGGGTGCCGGCCCCATATACCAAGGGTGGCGGGTTCAAACCTGACCCCAGCCAAACTGCAGTAAAAAAATAGCCAGGCATTATGGCAGGCTCCTGTAGTCCCAGCTACTTGGGAGGCTAAGGCAAGAGAATTGCCTAAGCCCAGGGGTTGGAGGTAGCTGTGGGGTTTGTGACACCATGGCACTCCACTGAGGGCAATAAAGTGGGACTCTGTCTCTATAAAAATAAATGAATCAATCAATCAATAAATAAATAAATATGAATGGCTTGAATTCCCTATTGAATTGGCGTGGGCTGACTGAATGAATTAAAAAAAAAAAAAAAGCCAACTACATGATGCCTTCAGGAAACACATCCAACCACTAAGTAAACAACAAGACTTGGGGTGAAGGGGTAGAAAACTTTATTTCAGGCAAATGAAAATCAGAAGAAACAGGCAAATGAAAATCAGAAGAAAGCAGGCATTGAGCTCTTATTTGAAGACGCAGTTGGACTTAAACCAACAAACATAAAGGATGAAAAAATATGGATGCTATTTACTGATCAAGGTAGTAAGACAAGATTTGAATCTTGAATATCTATGTACCTAACTTTAATGCTCCCAGATACATACAATGAACCCTAGCCAATCTGAGCAATAAGATATCCTACAACATATAACCGTGGACTTCAACACCCTTCTGACAGGCTCATAAAGATCCTCCAAGCATAACCTAAACAAAGAAGCAATGGACTTAAATATGACATTAGAACAAATGGGATTAACAGTCATATAAATTTATCCCATTACATACTACATTTAGGAAACAGAAAGAGTGCAAATCACCATCCTAATAAATCATCACAAGGAACTGGAAAAGGAAGAACAATCTAATCCAAAAACAAGAGTTGAAAACAATAATCAAAATTATGTCAGAATTAAGTGAAATTGAGAACATTAGAACCATTGGGAAGATCAGTGAAACAAAAAACTGGTTCTACAAAATAATCCCCCCAAAACAAAAAGTTGATTCTTTGAAAAGATTGATAAAATAGATAAATCCTTGGCCAGATTAATCAGAAACAGAAAGGATCTCTAATAGCTTCGATCAGAAATGGAAAAGAAGAAATAACAACAGATACTACAGAGATACAAAAGATCATCACCAATTATTATGAAAACCTCCTTGCTGATAAAATTGAAAATGGTGAAAAACTGTTCTTGACACTTGCTGTGTGTTAACTCCCTGGTTCCTGATTGTCTCTGGGGCTAGAGGCACTCAACAGGTACTCCCTCAGGCCTGGAATGTGCAGGAGGGCCAATGCTCAGGGCATCAGGCTGAGGATGGCAAAGGCTGGGAAGCCACCCTGTGTGACTTCAGTGATGGATGCATGTCACTGTTCCTGTACATTGTCAAGACACATGGCATGTGCTTCACCAAGAGTGACCTCTGACGCAGACCACAGGGTGTGTTGATAATAATTATCAATATTGGCTCATCAAGTATAACAAATGTGCTACATTAACACAGGATGTTAATTATAAGGGAAACAGGAATGGAGGACTATCTGGGAATTCTGTACTTTTTGCTCAGTTTTCCATAAACCTAAAACTGCACCCGCCACATAGTCTGTTAATTAAAAAGAAAAAAAAAATGCTGCTGCATCTAAAGTCAATATGTACCAAAACTAAGCACAAGAAACAAATTTTTCAAATTAATTTTCAGTTCAGTTGGTACAAATTCACTTTCACAACTCCCTCTATAAAATTCATCTTCTGGGACAATGGTGGGGAAGAGAACATTTGAAAATTTTTAACTACAGGGAAAACTGCATACCAACACATATCTTGGAATGGGTTCTTCATGAGCAGGAGAGAAGACTTCACGTGTGTAGAAAGAGGTGGCAATGCATAGAGAATATTTTGTAAATAAAGGTATATTTAGCTACAATCTCCCATTTTCCCTATGTATGACATATTTGGGGACATATTATAAGTAAGAACACACTAATTCTAACTCTTTAAAACTCAACTGGAAATAATACATAGAAAATAAAGGAAAATGGTGAAAAAATGGAACCATATCTGGAGTCACTCCACCTCCCTAAACTCAATCAGAAAGAACTAGAAATTTTGAACAGACCAACATCAAGCACCAAAACCGCAACAATAAAAAAATCTTCCAACAGAGGAAAGTCCTGGACCAGATTGCTTTACACAGGTATTCTACTGAAACTTTGGGGAGGAGCTCATACCTATATTAAAGTGCCTGTTCCAAAACCTCAGTGAGAATAGCCCACATCACAAAGTCCCAAAGATAGAGATTCTGGCTTGGAGGAGGAGAGAAAGGAACAATTTTATATTGTTTGTCAGATTTCAACTTAGTACAGTCTCTATGAAAAGAACTACGGAGAATCCTCAAAGAGCCTAAAAGTGGACCTTCCATTTGATTCTGCAATCCTATTACTATGTATCTGCTCAGAAGTAAAAATACCATTTTATCTTAAAGACATTTGCTTTTGAATGTTCATTTCAGTTCAATATACAATCACCACTACATGGAAAGTGCCTATCAACTCATAAATGGATTAATAAACTGTGGTATATGCATACAGTGCAATGCTATTCTGTCAAAAAAGATAGAGACTTTACATCTTTTGTATTAACCTGAATGGAATTGGAGAACATTCTTCTTAATAAAACATCACAAGAAAGGAAAAGCAAGTATCCAATACATGCAATACTAATATGAAACAAATAGGTAAAAAATCACATGCCCTTATGAGATAAAAACACAATTATAATGAAGTGGATGGGAGTGGAGGAGGGAATAGAGAGAAAGGAGAAGGGAGGAAGATTGGTAAACTCTCACCCAAGGTGAGCAATGTAAGTATACCTGGGTGAAGGGCTCAACTACAACTTGAACTTTACCTTTACTTTAACTATTGTAACCTAATCATTTGTAACCTCATAATTATCTGATATAAAAATGTTTTGTTTTGTTTTGCTTTTTAAAGGAAGAACTGATGTTTGAGAGGATACAGAATAAAGGACATACTTGTACATTGTTGGCAGGATTATAAATTAGTACAGTTACTATTGAAAACTGTATGGCACTTCCTGAAAGAACAGAAATTAAAACTACCACATAATCAAGCAATTCTACTACTTGGTATACATCCAAAAGAAAGAAAATCAATATATTTAAAAGACGTCTACTCTACAATATTTCTTGCAGCTCTATTTACAGTAGCCAAAATATGGAATTAACCTAAGTGCCTATCAATGGATGAATGAGCAAAGAAAATACATATAGAGACAAAGGAATATTATTCAGTCATAACAAAGAATGAAGTCCTGCATTTTCAGCAATTTGGATGAAATTAGAGGACATTATATTAAATGAGAAAATTCAAGCACAAAAACTCAAATACCACATGTTATCACTTATATTGAGGATATGAAAAGGAAATATCATGAAGGCATAGAGTGGATTATTGGTTACTAGAGACTGAGAGTGTAGGGGAGAAGGTGTGATAAGGAGAGAGTGATAAATGGGTACCAATATATAGTATGGTAGAAAAAGTAAGAGCTAGTGTTTCATAGATGAGTAGTGTGATTATAGTTTGCAACAATCTATTGTATTTTACAAAATAGGGAATAATCTGAACATTTCTAGTATAAAGAAAAGGCAAATATTTAAGATGATTCTCATTACATTGATGTGACCCTTAAAATTATATGAATGTATTAAATTATCACATATACCGCAAATATGTACAAATATTATGTATGAATAAAAAGAGATTTAATAAAAGGTTAAAGTTTATTATTCAAAATGAAAAATATTTCATTTGATATGAAACTCAAACAAAAAGAAAACTACACACCAATATTATTAATGAATATTGACATACAACTACTAAATAAAATGTTAGCAAATGGAATACAGCTACAATTTTAAAAAAATGTACATAAGATCAAGTGGAATTTATCCCAGAGATTCAAGGCTGCTTTAACACATATAAGTTGGGTGGCACCTGTTGCTCAGTGTGTAGGGCCCCGGCCCCATATACCAATGGTTGTGGGTTCAAACCCGGCCCTGGTCAAATTGCAACGAAAAAAATAGCCGGACATTGTGGTGGGCGCCTGTAGTCCCAGCTACTCTGGAGGCTGAGGCAAGAGAATTGCCTAAGCCCAGAAGTTGGAGATTGCTGTGAGCTGTAACTCCACAGCACTCTACCAGGGCGATCAAGTGAGACTCTGTCTCTACAAAAAAACAAAAAACAAAACAAACAAACAAAAAACATAAATCCATAAATGTAATTTACCACATAAATAGAAGCAAAAACAAGATCGTATAATCTTCTCATTAGTTACAGAAAAAGCACTCTAAATATTTCAGCATCTTTTCTAACAAGAGAAAACAGTAATATTGAGAAATGTCCCAGCTAATCCTATTTTCTTATGTGTTCTTGTAAAAAAGGATGCTAGATATTGTCAAAAGCATTTTCTACATCAATTGAGAGAATCATATCATCTTTGTTTTTGATTTACTTAGTGTGATGAATTACATTTATGGATTTATTTATGTTAAACCAGCCTTGTATCCCTAGGATAAAACCCACTTAATCATGATACATAGTTTATTTATAGCGTCATTGTATTCTATTTCCTAAGATCTTATTGAATATGTTTGCATCAATATTCATTAATAATATTGGTCTCTAGTTTTGCTTTTTTTTTGGATCCTTTCCTGGTTTTAGAATCAGGGTGATATTTGCTTCTTAGAACATGTTGGGGAGGATTTCTTCCTTTTCTATGTTTTGGAATAAGTCATGCAGTATAGGTACTCATCCCTTTATGAAGGTTCCATAAAATTCTCATGTGAAATCATCTGGCACATGCTTTTCTTTTTTGAAAGATTTTGTATTGTTGATGTGATTTTTGTGTTTGACATAGGTCTAGTCAAAATTTATATTTCTTTCCGGTTGAGTGTAGAAAGGTGGTGTGATTCCAGATATTGGTCCATTTCCTCTGCAGTTTTATATGTCTTGGAGTAGAGGATTTTTGTAGCAATCATTGAGGATCTTTTGTATTTCTGTGATATCTGTTTTTATTTAACTTTTCTCAATTCTGATTGAAGTTATTAGAGATATTGCATTTCTGTTTCTGGTTAGTCTGGCCAAGGGTTTATCAATTTTATTAATCTTTTCAAAGAATCAACTTTTTGTTTTGCTAATCTTCTGAATGATTCTTGTGTGCTAAATTTTATTTAATTCTGCTCTAATTTGGGTTATTTTTTTATGATGAGTTTGGAGTTGCATTGTTCTTCCTTTTCCACTTTCTTGAGATGGCCAATTAGGTTGCTGATCTATTATCTTTCTGTTTTATTGATGAAGGCATTTAATTTTATAAATTACACTCAGAAAAGCCTTCTGAAGTATCTCATGGGTTTTGATACTTTGTGACTTCATTATCATTTTGTTTAAGAAATCGAATACATTTCTTCTTAACCTTATCTGTAACCCAGCTGTTGTTCAGCATAAGGTTATTTTGTTTCATGACTTTGTGTGTGAAGATTTCTGTTGTTGTCAAGTTCAACTTTTATTCTGTAATGGTCTGAGATGATAACAGAAAAAAAATTCATTCTTTTGAATTTGTTAAGGGTAGATTTGTGTCCTAAAATGTGATCAATTTTGGAGGAAGACCCAGGGACTGATGAGAAGAATGTGCATTCAATTTTGTTAGGATAAAATGTTCTGTTATGTCTGTTAAGTTCGTTTGTTCTATGGTTGTGTTTAAGTCCAGTTTAGTTTAGTTTCTGCTTGGAGGACCTGTTCAGTACTGTCAAAAGGGTGATAAAATCTCCAGCTATTTTGGTACATGGAGGTATCATATTGTTCAGATTATTTAAGGTTTGTTATATGTATCAGGGAGTGTTCAGGTAGGCTGAGTAAATATTAATTATTGAAATCTCTTCATGTTGTGTGCTTCACTTGACAAGAATGTAGTGTCCATCCTTGTCTTTCCTTATTTTTGTTGGTTTAAAATGAACTGTATCTGCAAATAAATTGCAACACCTGCTTTTTTCTAATTTCCATTTGCCTGGATTATTGTTTTCCATCCCTTCACTCTGAAACTTGCTTTATCTTTGTAGGATAATGGTGTTTCTTAGAGAAAAAGATCTTGGGCTTAAAGTATTGTATCCTGTCTGCACGCCTGTGCCTTTTCAGTGGGGTATTAAAGTCATTCACATTTATTGAGAGAATCAATAAGTTTGCTGGAGGTTGGGTCATCTCATTTTTCAGAGGTCCAAAGCTTACTATTTTCCCTTGAATTATTGTGGATTATAGGTTTTTTTTTTCTTTAATTTCTGGGTTTGTTTACTTTGTTGATGGACCATCATGCTAGTCAGTATGAAGAAAGGGACTAAGTACTTCCTGTAGCGCTGGTCTAGTTATATCAATTTGCCTTAACATTTGCATCTTGAGAAAATATTTGATTTCTCTATCACAAATGAAACTCAGTTTATCAGGATACAGGATCGTAGGCAAAAAATAGTTTTGACTAAGAATTATAAAGGTCAATGACCAACCTCTTCTGGCTTAAAAAGTTTCAGCTGAAAGGTATGCTTTTATGCTGATATTTTTCCCTTTGTAGATAATAATTTTCTTATGCCTTGTTGATTGCAGGATTTTCAATTTCATTTTGACTTTGGCAAACTTAATTACAATGTGTCTAGGATATGCATTATTTGTATTGTATCATGCTGGGTTCTGAAATATCTACTATGTGAATTTCTATTTCTTTCACAATGACTAGGAAATTCTCTACTGTGATGTCATAGAATAAAGCACTAGGGCTTTTAGTACATCTCCTCCAGGAATCCCCACAATTTGGGTGTTTAATCTTTTGGAGTAATCCCATAACTCACTGATGCAATATTCTGGGAAGGGAGTATGATGACAGAAGGGAAAGACGTTTAGCTGAGTGAGCTCTTTTGGAACAATGGGTGAGAGAAAGTGGGTTAGATCATACTCAGAGTGGAATATCGGTGTGGAGTGATAGTTCAGGGTGTGCAGTGAGGTGACGGATTACTACTGGACTTGGAGTGTGAACCGAAGTTGTGAAGACCACCAGGCAAGTTTCTGCAAGACTGCCTTGGCCATGGCAGCAACAACAGCAGCTGTGGGGGCCAGCCCCACAATGGAGGTCCCAAAAGAAGCCTATTGCAGTTTTTGGTCCTTGGACAAAGGTAAGCATTGAGTGGAATGGTTGAAGAGTGCACTCCTGAGCAGAATTTGGTGGCATGGGGTAAGGGTCTGAGTGGCTCTGCCACAATTTGGAGGTGGGTTAGACATCCTTATGGGAAAAGTTCCTGGACAGGAGGCAGTCATTGTTATTGTAAAAGTCATCATAAAATTCACCAGACAGTGTAATGGGCAAGCCTCTTGCTGTGGAACTAAGGCACGGCTGTCTGAGCTCTGCCTGTGGGGAGCCATTCTACCCACAGGACAAGCCAAAGGTCCCCTGCACTTCACAGGAACTGTTGTAGGGGGAATCTGTGAATCCTGCCTCTAAAGATTTTTTGAGAACTATGGAATCACAGATCAGCAGGGAGTAAGTACCAAGTGGGTAAATGAGTGATCACCAAGAACAATCTAGCTGAAAAACAGGTATAAGCCTGGGAACCAGAGAGAGAATAACAGCTATGTTGTTCATCCCCCCAAATTCATGGTGCCACCTGGTGTCCAGACAGTATATTGGAACATAAATATATTCCAACTAAAGTCGGATCCCTATGTCATACATGTATGTGTGTGTGTGTGTTTTCTCTCACCATATATATCTGTATATATACAGATTATATACACACAGATTATAGATTTTTTTTGTTATTGTTGCTTTTTTTTACTTTTTGCTTTTTTTCTTTCTTGTAGTAGTCATGGTTAACTTTTTTCTCCCTTTCTTCTTTTCTTCCTTTTTTAGTTGCTGAGATTGCTTACTTCAGGCTATTCAAGCTTTTTTTGGTCTTGTTTGAGAGGGTTTTAATTTTTGCTATGTTGTCCAGTTGGATCTTTTCCTAACACACATTTTTACATTCAACAAGAACAAGGGCTTCTTATTTTTTTTCTTTTTGTTGGTTGAAGAACTTTAGCTTGATTTATTCTCTATCCCTACTTCACTCCTCAACATTCTCTCAGATGATAGAGTCTTCTTCTCTTCTAATTTTCCTACGTAATGTGCTTCTACATCAGCTAAGATAATCCCATCCCCCCACTTTTTTCTTTCTTCTTGAACTGTTGTCATTTTTTCCTTGTTTATTCCTTTTCCCTACCTCTCCTTTATTTGATTCAATGGTACTGTTAATTTCCTTTGTCTACTCTTCTTTTCAATATTTTTTTCTTTTTTTCACTTTTTTATTTTTTATTTGTTTATTTTTTATTATTTTATTTTTGTTTCTTTCTTCTTTTTTCTCCACCTTTCCTTTCCTGAGGATGAGTGTAACATAGTTGTGGTATGGCAGGTAGACTGCAGCTATAGCCTGGCTTAATAGGCCAGGAACTCAAGAGTCCCTTCTTGTTTTTTGTTTTGCTCTTTTTTTTTTTCTCTTCCTAATTTTGGCAAAGGAAGATTCTGAGTGTGTTCAGGCTGGTAAGGAATGACTGATTTAGAGGAACTCACCCAGCCCAGCTCCTCAAAACCCTTGAGCTATAGATGTGCCCTAAGCACAGGGCTGAACAACAACATTTTTTCTAGCATTCTTTTGTTTCCTTTCCTTCCTCCTTATCTCCTGTTCTTCAATTTTCTTATGTCATTTTACCCTTCCCCCTTTTTTCTTTTATTTATTTTTCTTTTCCCTTACTCTTTCTCTCTTTTTTCCTCTCCCCTTTTATACCTTTCCTCTTGCTTCTCCTTTCTTGCTCCAGCACTTATCAGCACTCTGATCCCACACCAAGAGGCCTCTTCATCACCTAAACTCTGACACAAGGTAAGTTGAATCAAAGGAGGAAATGAAAAGGAAAAAAGTGCACAAGGAAGTGAACAAGAAGAAAGTACACATGGGGAAGAACAAAAAGAATAATTCGGGCACCATGAAAAACCAAAATAGGGCAATTTCTCCAAGGGACCATGAGACAATTATAGCAGTAGACTCCTCCTATAAAGAATTAATGGATCTGACAGAGAGAGAATTTAAAATGTGGATGATTAAGGCAATAAAGGGATTGGATAAGAAAAATGAAAAGACAGAACTAAAAGTCAGATGAGAGATATGTAGAATATAGAAAAGATATGAATGAGCTTAAAGAAATGAAGGAGACAATATGGAATGTAAAGAAGCAGTAGAAAGTATCAAAAATAGATTAGATCATGGAGAAGAAAGAACATTAGAGTTAGACAATAAAGACTTTGAGCTAACATAAGTAGTTACAGAGTCAGAAAAGAAGAGAGAGAAAGCAGACCAGGTGCTTAGAGAAGTATGAGATGCCATGAAGTGTTCAAAAATATGGATAATAGGAGTCCCTGAGGGGGAAGAAGACTGTTCCAAAGGTATGAAAGCCCTACTGGAGAATATTATAAATGAAAACTTCCCAAGTTTTATTAAGGTTCTTGACACACTCCTATCAGACGTATATTGAATCCCAGGTCATCTCAGCTCTAACAGAGCCTCACCAAGGCACATTGTAATGAACCTGTCCAAAGTCAAGTTGATGCAGAAAAATTCTACAAGCAGCTAGGAATAAATGCCAATTGACTGACACAGCAGAGCAATTAAGATGACAACAGACTTTTCAATAGAAACTTTCCAAGCCAGAAGAACATGGTCATCCACCTTCCACATACTTAAAAAAATAATTTTCAGCACAGAATTCTGTATCCTACTAAACTTAGCTTCAAAATTGATTGAGAAATCAAATGTTTTGCAGATATACAAGCACTGAGGAAATTTATCACAACAAGACCAGCTCTGTAGGAAATACTTAGACCAATTCTTAATTCCAAACACCTCAATGGACCACCACCAAAGTAAACACCTAGAAGCCAAACACTAGAGGTTAGCTTTCACAAAGGCACAAACAATAAAAGTACACAGCAAACTATCTCATGATAAGATAAATAGAATTCTACCACACTTATCGATACTCTCAATAAATGTCAATGGACTGAATTCCCCACTGAAGAGGCTCAGGCTGGCCAATTAGATAAGAAAACACAAGCCTTCCATAAGCTGTCTCCAGGGGACACACCTTGCCCTGAAAGACAAATTAAGACTCAGGGTAAAGGGATGGAAAACGGTGTTTAAAGCAAATGGAAATCAGAAGAAAGGAGGGGTTGCAAACTCATTCTTGGATACAAGCAGATTCAAAGTAACTTTAATAAAGACAAAGATGGACACTTCATACTGGCCAAAGGAGCAATACAACAAGAAGACATCTCAATTTTAAATATTTATGCGCCTAAAGTAAATCCTCTCATATTTATGAAACAGACCTTGAGTGGTCTGAGCAATAGGGTATCCTATAAAACCTTAATAGTTGGGAAATTCAACACCCCTTGACAGAACTAGACAGATCTTCTAAACAGAAACTAAACAAGGATACAAAGGACTTAAACGTGACCCTAAAACAAATGGTATTAATAGACATATAGTGAACACAGGATCCCAAAGCAAAATAATACACATTTTTTTTCTCATCAGTTCATGGCATGTACTTCAAAATAGATCACATCCTAGGATACAAATTGAACCTCAGTAAAATTAAAGGAATAGAAATTATTCCATGTCTCTTCTCAGATCACAAGGCTATACAGGTGAAGCCCAACTTAAATAATAATGTTCAACAGTGCACAAAGTCTTGGAAACTAAACAACATTATGCTGAATGATAGTTGGGTTCAGGAAGAGGTAAAAGAGGAATTTGTTAATTTCTTCAAACATTACAATAAGGAAGACACAAGTTACCAAAATGTCTGGAATACAGCAAAAGCAGTCCTGAGAGGAAAATTTATTGCTCTAGATGCCTACCTTCAAAAAACAGAATGTGAGCACTTCAGCACACTCACAAACCATCTTAGGGAATTGGAAAAATAAGATCAATCTAACACTAAATCCAGCAGAAGAAAGGAAATAGCCAATATTAAGTTAGAGATTAATGAAATTGAAAATAAAAAAGTCATTCAGAATATTAATGAAACAAAAATTTAGTTTTTTAAAAAAGTAAATAAAATATATAAACCTTTAGCCAAACTAACTAGAAACAGAAAAGTAAAAGCTCCAGTAACCTCAATCAGGAATGATAAGGGGGAAAAAAGAACAGATGCCAGAGATATACAAGAGATTATCTCTGAATACTACAAGAAACTCTATACTCATAAATTTGACAAGGTAGAGGAAATGAATCAATACTTGGAATCACACCCTCTCCCTAGTCTTAATCAAGAAGACATAGATCTTCTGAACAGACCAATTTCAAGTATAAGATCAAAGAAACAATAAAAAACCTCCAAACAAAAAAATGCCATGGTCCAGATGGTTTCACAGCAGAATTCTATCAAACCTTCAAAGAAGAACTTATTACCATACTGCAGAAATTATTCCAAAAAATTGAAGAGGAAGGAATCTTCTCCAACACAATCTAGGAAGCAAATATTATCCCAATACCAAAACTAGAAAAAGATCCAACTAAAAAGGAGAACTACAGACCAATTTCACTAATGAATAAAGATGCAAAAATTCTCAATAAAATCCTAGCCAATAGATTATAGCTTCTCATTTAAAAAGTCATACAACGCCTTGCGGCTGGGCACAGTGAGACTGGGGAGAGAGGACTTCAGGCATCTCTGCCAGGCGGGATCTGCCCAGAAACTTCCCTTTGGGGACACAGGGAGACAGCGTGAGGCTTCTGGACACCCCGAGGAAGGCTAAAGCGGCAGAGA
>CAUYON010112853.1:0-10156 GCA_963573935.1 Arctocebus calabarensis
GTGCCTGTAGTCCAGCTACTTGGGAGGCGGAGGCAGGAGACTCGCTTGAGCCCAGGAATTGGAGGTTGCTGTGAGCTGTGATGCCATAGCACTCTACCCAGGGTGACAGCTTGAGTCTCTGTCTCAAAATAAATAAATAAATAAATAAAAGTTCTTGAGTAAATAACTTGTAAATATTTCAAACAAGAAAAAACACCCAAGCCAATTTAGGATGCTGTCTACCTTTCTCCAATTGCCATTACTCTAAATCAAGTACTAAAGATGAGGTTTTAAATATATAACTACATACAAATATAAAAATAAAGGTAAACATAAAAATATTTAAACATGGGTGTATTTTCAGATGAGAATTATAACCAAAGTAGAAATTAATAAGGTTCTAAAAAAAGGAAAGACTCAGTCTTCAGCTCTGAAGTAACCTGCCACTCACAGCCCAAGGGCATCCTCAGGAGGGGCAAGGAGAAAATTACCAGGTTAGCCTTTCGTCCTAGGATGTGCTCAGGACCTATATATAAAGGTTCTTCTGTCCCCTTTGGGACTCGTGTCTCCTGGTCTTCCCACTGAAAAGCTGGAAATGTCAAAATGGCGAGTGCCCAACCCCAGCAGCTTCTGTAACTATTTCGGGCTCACACAAGGGCACTGACAGAGTGAGAAGTCTTTGCCTTCCCCTTGCAAATGCTCTTTCTGCCCCTCCTGTCATGCAGATAACCAGCCTGTGCCAGCCTGGATCTTCACAAAGCTCACAAAGCCTTTCCAAAAGCAGAAGTCTTAGGAAGTAAACTTGCCCTTTCAAACATCACAACTTTTTCTTAAAGCATCTCATACTTTAAAAAAGATTAAAAGTAGCTTCTCAACTCACCCCCATCAAAAGAAAATAAAGTGATATAAAAAAGCTCTTACAGCTAAACCAAATCATTCACATATTCAATTGATGCGTCCACGTGCCATGAATGATCCTCAGAACTCATAATAGAGCTGGGAACAGACCAGATGTAGGTTCTTATCTTTATAGGCCCCACCTTTTAGTAACACACATGTATATAATGTTACTAATATAGAAACAGTATTTTTAATGTTGCTGATTAGGTCAACAAACACTAATATCACCTCAAATCCTTTTTGGAAGTAAACTTGATATAACCAATGGAAATTAAACTCACTATTTATGGTATCATAGCAGGGAAGTATATGAATCTATGGTGAGTGAGAAAAAAACCTAAAGGAAGGCACTTTGATCTTTGGTGCACCAATCTATTTCACAGAAAGCAAAATGTGTTTCACTGTCTAACATAACTGCACATAACTGCAAACATTTTTGCTTCATTTCTACGGGGAAAAGCAAATAAACAGATAAGCAGCATCTTCACAGTAGTGGCTAACGTCGTTGTTTACAAAGCCTCTTGCACACAGCATCACTTTCATCCTATTTAATTTGATTTCATGAGTCTGTGTTTACCCTATGACCATATCTCCAAAGCAAAAGTCCACTCCAAGTCCAGGTGGGCCTGCAGCCAAGAGAAAGGTGATTACAAGGGAAATGAAAGTAGATAGAATTAACCCTTCAGAGAAAGGCCGGACGCCTTCATTCACTGGGAAAGCTTAGGCTTTACTTGCTCAACTATTAGGACAGTCATAAAGGATAAAATGAGAATGACGGAACATATGAAAGGCAGGACTCCAATGAAAGCATCAATTATTACCAAGCAGTGTGGTGAATTAATTATTGAAATGGAAGAGTTATTATTGATTTGGCTAGAAGATCAAAATAAGTGTAACATTCCTATTAGTCTGGTGTTAATGCAACATTAGGTGAGTGTTAACCTTTAATATTCTTTTATGAAATTTCTTCTATCTCATACCTAAACTTTGGTATGAGTATGTTTCTATTGTTTGTTTGAATGAAAAGAAAGAGCACGATAGTTTCTGTAACTTATTGCAATATAAGGGTATTATTATTATTATTATTACAGTATTATGCTGCATTATTATTACTACATATGAGCCATTATAGTCTGTTATTAAGATTTTTACTGTCTATGCACTGTTCAGTAGGGATCCAAGCTACATACAAATCCAACCTACACATGTTTTCAGGAACGTATCTTGACTGTTACAGAGGCCCCGTATTCATACATGTAAGAGGCAATTAAAGCTAAAGCTGGGAAGATTTTAAGACACCATCTTGATGCTTAGGAGCCTCCTGGCCAAACTACAGGGTGTCCCAAAGTCACCCCTAAAGTTGTCATACCTAGAGAAAATGGGAAATTGTAGCTAAATGTAACTTTATGTACAAAACATTCATTACAACATTTTACAAGGAGGTGGCTAACAGGTAGAGAATATTTGGTAATATTTTGTAAGATTTTGTAAAGATACATAGAGCTACAATTTCTCATTTTCCCTATCTATTGTGACTTTAGGGGTAACCATAGATACTCTAGAAAATGGAAAGATCACTCAGACAAGGAAATCTTTAAGGAATCTTAGCAAACAGGAGAAGAATGTGGGGAACAGAAGGAAAGTCCCAATTTTCTTTTTCTTCTTTGAGACAGAATCTCACTATGTCGCCCTCAGTAGAGCGCCGTGGCATCACAGCTCACAGCAACCTCCAACTCCTGGGCTTAAGCGATTCTCTTGCCTCAGCCTCCCGAGTAGCTGGGACTACAGGCCGTTGCCCACCACAACGCCCGGCTATTTTTTGGTTGCAGTTGTTATTGCTGTTTGGCGGGCCCAGGCTGAATTCAAACCTGCCAGCTCTGGTGTAGGTGGCCGGCGCCTTAGCTGCTTGAGCTGCAGGCGCAGAGCAGAAAGTCCCAATTTTCAAAATGATAGAGAAAGCAAGTTCTGTAAACAACTAGACCATGATAAGATTCTAGAACAGATTATTAAAATATGTGGTTACTTAAAGGATGCTACGGGGACACCAGGAATTGCTGCTGATTCACCAAGGATGAGTCAGTCCAAACAAGGCCTTTTCCGTCTTTCGCAGTAGACTAAGTTCAGGAAACATGACAGACATGGTTCATCAAAAGACAGGCCTTTGAGAGTAGATTTTACTATTCTTTGGACGAGAAGACATTCAGATTCAGTAATAATACAAACAGATTCATTACCTATTAAAGGACTACTGAATGCTGCTTTGTTAATAGATACATTTTACACATATTAATCCAGAAGGAAGTATCCAGTGACCATGTAGCTTACACTGGGCTTCAAGTAAACCCTGATCTGATAAGCCCCCTTCTGGTAACCCTGGCTTGGTTGGATGAAGACACAAAGCAACCATTAAAGAAAGTCAGCTCCCTAGGAGAAATGACTTGTCACCTGGCCTCCTGTTCTACCCCTAGCTCCTAGAACAATGCCTGGCGAGCCAGGCAAAAGTTCACTCAACATTTGTTGAATACATGAAAACTTGTGAATAACACGAAATTGAGGCTTAGTAAATACATGTCCCCTGAATGGTACAGTGAGAACGTGGAACACATCATGGAACAAATAATGAGCCAAATTAAGCCCAGGTAATGGCCCCAAAGGGCAACGCCTAGCTTTGGAGTTAGGCAGACTCTGGCATGCAGCTACGTACTGCTACTTGGCAAGCAGGGGAAGGGCAGGGGTAGGCAGAGAATTGAAGTGAAGCATCAATAGGGAAAAAAGGTATGGTCTTCCCCGTAAGCCCCAAAGTGATCAAGCACTTAGTGAGAGATGTGGCTTTCAGCTAGTGCAGCCTACACGTGGAGGGAAATTAACTCATTCCTACTGAAAATGTAGTTTAGAATAATCAATCTGAGGTTCTGAGACTCTGACAGTGAAACAACAGGTGTGACCTGGGACTTCGGTAAGCGAAGTTGTACTTATGATCACATACGTTTACACACATACACCCCCCAAAACCGCTGGATATTTGAGTTGATGAAAACCTTGATGTAGGGCGGCACCTGTGGCTCAAAGGAGTAGGGCACCAGTCCCAAATGCCGGAGGTGGTGGGTTCAAACCCAGCCCTGGCCAAAAACTGCAAAAAAAAAAAAAAAAAAAAGAAAAGAAAATCCTTGATGTATCAATAATTTGCTGTGATTGCTTAAAAAAAAAAAAAAAAAGAGCTCACTAATTACTTATAATATGCCCCTTTCTAAGTCCTTGACATTAACTCATTTAATGCTTGCTCACTCATTTAAAATATCCAAAAATATTATGAAGCATTTGAAATATGAAATATCATTATATTACTGACGAGGAAATTGGAGCCCAGAGAATTTAAATAACTTGCCCAAAGTTACTACTATTCAACTCCAGAGCTATGGCCCACGGCATGTGCTCTGAACTGCTAAAATGCACAACCTCTTCAGATTTCAAGATAACCTCAGACTGCACTAAAATTTGCTGAAGGGCTTTCTGCTAACCAGGAAGAGGGTAGTTCTGCTTTCCTGTTTCAGCTAAAACACAGGTCGGGACACCGTTTTCAACAGCAGGGCCCAATTTTTCATATAAACTAGTTTCACTGAGTTGTATTCAGGATGGCAAGAATGTGAGACCATGGCATGTACGGATGAGTGGAAAGAAATGGAAATGTTTACTTTAAAGAAGAAAAGACTTGGTGAGGTATGAGAATGGCTCAACTTGGTGGGTGGTCATGGGGGGACAGGGGGAGTTACATTTTTTTTCTTCATTCAGTAGCTTTCAAACCCTTCTGATCAGTAAGATCCAGCACATATACACAGTTAATTATAGAATTAACTATACAATCAAGATGAAGGTTTCATGAAAACTGTACTGCTTGTGATATACTCTGATATTTTCTATTCTAGTCCTCATTCTATTTCTTCTTCTTCTCCTCTTTTAATGCTAGTCATGTCCAATTAAAATTATTTCATAACCCGAGTTCAGCCTGAAATTTGAAAAGTACTGCTCCATATGGTCCCAAAGAAAAAAACTGAAGGGCAGTGGATAAATGTTACAGGAAAGTATGTTTTATCTCAACATAAACCATAAGAAAGTAACAGAGGTGTTCAAAGTTGTAACGGGCAACTTCAACACATGGAAGTTTCCCACCACTGCAGGTGATATAGGCATCCCATCATGACCTGCGTCTAGACCAGAAAGAATGCAAATGTTAGCTGAATGTCTGAAATACAGGAACATTAAGGTTCTTTCCAAACCTGAGGTTTAATTATTCTAAGTCATATTTTTGCAATAGAAATACTATTTTTCCTTCAACGATGTCCATTTTCCAAAAGATCTAGGTATGTTCCAAGCTAGCAAGATGGAAGGAAGGGAGGAAAGGGGGGAAGGAGGGAGGGGAAAAAAGGGAGAGAGAGAGAAAGGAGAAAGAAATCCATATAGAATTGAAGTGTCTCTTAAGTAAATTAAAGGAGTTTGCCTTCAAAATAAATCTGAACATCCTACTTTCCCCATCCCCAACCAAAATATAAATTGGGTTCATCCAGAGTGCAAAATTCCTGAGTGCCCTCTTTGAGTAAAAGAAGAGAAAAGAGGCATCTGAAAATCACTCTGGGTTCTATAATTAGCTCTGATGGTTTCCTTTCAGATCATTCTGGATGATCAGATTAGAAAAGAAGACTGATACTAACTCAGAACCTGATGTGCAAAACAGCTTTCAACAGGTTGGGTCTATTCTTTTGACGGGTAGACACATTGCAAGAATCTTCAAAGGCAACTTCTGGGAGAGCCTCCTAATTCTTTTCGAAGACAATGCCAAGAAAGAAAAGAGAGAAAGTAAGAAGAGAAAAATAAATAAGGACAAAATGATTGAAAGGAGGGCATTAACGCAAACCCCAAAGTATATAATTGATAGATCAAAGATTAAAAATACTGTTAGACTACTGACCATCAACAATCATGCAACCCACCATTTCTGTGGGCTTATATTACCAGTACGTAGTGCATTCTTGTTACCACGTATCTTGCTTAATTCTCAGAGCCATTATCGTGGCTAAACCTACCATGCTTAGCGCAAGGCCAGAAGTTGCTCTCTCAGGAAAACTGATGTTTCAGTAGTGACCTTGGCAGAGCTTCCTAAAAGAGATAGAAAGTCCAAACTGGGGTAAATGATCTATCAAGACTGCCAAGAGTTCTCTGGATGCTTTCCACAAACCTCAGCTTCCTCACAAGGTCTCAAAGTGAAAGGGTTATATGAACTAGAATGGCCACAACTGGTTTTATCTGATACATATAAATTCATGCTACTCATGAATCAAGCAAATAAAAAGACCAAAAGGGTATCCTTAACTGCAAACTCCCTCCTTCTGACAAAATGAATGACTTAGCATTTATCCTCAATTAATATACACTAACTGTAAATGTTACCAATGTACAGTAGAAAGTCTTTGGGATTTACATACTCAGTAAGTCAAGTTGTTTTTTTAAATGAAGTAGAAAGTTAGAAGCTTTTTGCTAAGACCATCTGGGCATCTTTGAAATGTGAATCTGGAGTTGGACTCATTCCCACTTTGCTATAAACTGTGTTACAAATTCTCAAATCAGGGATAGAGAGTCCTTTGTGGAAAGATGAGTCCAAATAAACTGAAACCAGACTTGGGTTTGGCAAGTAAGTGAAGACAAAGACTTGGAAACAGAAGAAAAAGAATACAGGTTGACATAATTCAGGTAGGTTGGAATCCAAAGCATGCTGGGACCTTGGCAACACAGATCAGCTGAAATGCAGTGAAGCCAAGGCTGGGCCAAGCACAGTCTAGGAACACATACAAGCTCCAAGGGCCTGTCTGCCAGCTGGACACTGCACACCCAATGCACCATGTCCAAAGACACAGCAAGTGCACATTAGGTTCAGGCATCAGGAAAAGTGGTGATCCCAGAGGGCAGGGAACGACCACAAAGGCACACACTACTATCATAGTAAGACTTCTATAGTAGGAAAAACTGTCATCTAAGGACACAGAAAAAGCTTCAATAGTTAAAATATAACAAGAATTCCAAATACACAGCTGAGCTAGAACAAAAACCAGGGGAAACCACAAACATACAAGTGTTGCACCGGCATTGATATTTGGGCTGCCCAAAGCTTATTTGTTGATATTGATTCTTTGTTGCTAAGAATCTTAGACTTTCACAGGTATGTGGAAATAGAGCTTAGAGCCCTGGGTTTGCTCAATGGGAGGAAATGGACCAGAACTCCTCCCTGTCCTCCTATCCCAACCCCAAACTCTAAAGGATGACTCTCCCAGTGAAAAGAGATAACAAGGAAACTCTCTCGGCTGCATCCCCAAACATGGGACTCAAACTATATAAACTACATATATAGTTCAGGTACCCAAAGCTGGGAAAGTGATTTGAAGGGGTCCAAGGTTGAAAGCACAGTCATGTACCTATAAAAGTCAAATGCACATTTTCTATATAGAGCAGCGGTTTTCAGCCTTTGGTATGGGATTTTTTAAATGCCAATCTCTTGGTGTCATACTCATGGTATCTGAGTTACCCGATCTGATAATTGAAGGCTCAATCAGTTGAGTCTAACGTGCAGATGTATTGAGAAACATTGCTCTAAAAGATACGCCTTCAGTGCAGGCCCCACAAAATCCCCTCTAGAGAGACTTACTATAAATAAAATTACTATAATAAAATTTTACAGTGAAACTATCTAAGTGGCTCAGCACCTGTAGCTTAATAGCTAGGTTGCCAGCCACATACACCGGAACTGAAGGATTCAAACCCAGCCTGAGCCTGCCAAATGATGACACCTACAACCAAAAACTAGCCTGGCATTGTGGAAGGCTCCTATAGTCCCAACTATTTGGGAGGCTGAGGCAAGAGGATCACTTACGCCCAAGAGTTTGAGGCTGTGAACTGTGACACCATGGCATGGCACTCTATTGAGGGCGACATAGTGAGATTCTGTCTCAAAAAAAAACAAAAACAAAGAGATAATGACTATTTTCTGGAATTAATGAAAGATAAGAATCATGAAATTTGAGTGTTAAACAAAATAAATGAAACTAAATCCACAACTAAACAATAAAGAAATTAAAACATCAAAGGCAAGCAAAGCTTCTTAAAAGTCACAAAGAAAAGACAAAATTATCTATAAAGAAACAACAATTAGACTAACAACAGATTTCTCAACAGCAACCATGTGGAGAATTTTCAGGGATCACCATATTCCCTACAGCCAAAATACTCTCAGTTTGCACAGACTCTGCCCGATTGGGGGACCAGATTGAACTGCGCTCAGTTCCATTTGGAAGACACTAGGACAAGAGAAGCCTAAAACAGTGATAAGCTAAATATTCTTTGGAAATTTGCTGTGCATTAGCTATCCAAATGAAGAAACAGAGTAGTATAGAATTCCATCCACTCTTCACTCAGTTCCTGTCAAATGCCAAGCTTAAAAGAAATATGCTAAATTGAGATGATGGTAAATGCTTCCTTTCACTAACAATATCAAGTGTTGGCAAGAATATGGAGTAACTAGAATGCTTATAAATTGCTAGTAGGAATGTACAAGAGTAAGCCACTTTGGAAAGCAGTCTGGCAGTTCTTAGAATATTGAAAACAACATAGCAATTCTGTTCTGGGGTATTTACCCAAGAAAAATGGAAAAAACATCCATACAAAAACTTGAACATGGGGGGAGGAGCAAGACAGCAGCCGAGTAACAGCTTCCTTGCAACTGGGTATAGTGAGACTGGGGAGAGAAGACTTCAGGCATCTCTGGCTGGCGGGATCTGCCCAGAAACATCCCTTTGGGGACACAGGAGACAGTGTGAGACTTCTGGACCCCTTTAGGAAAGCAAAAGCAGTGGAGATCAGGCAAGTGGTTGCGTGTGTTTGTTCAGTCTAATCCTGCTGGCAGCTGTAGGCACAGCAGCAGTGAGATTGCAAACTGGAAAGGCCTTATCTGTGAGCTGTTTGGGTTTTTTCTGGACTTGGCACTCAGTTAAACTACCTTGGAGAACTTGGGCAAGAGTACGGAGGTCTTTGAGTGTTGTCTGCGGCTCCAGACTGAGCCATCCAGCCAGACGGAGCTACCAGTGTTTGGTTGTGGGCCGTGTGGAGCCATTGTGGGAGAAATGCCCTGGCAAGCTCTACCCTCAGGGTCACAGAACAAACATCAGGCCGAGCAAGTAATCTACTGACTGAGCAGCCTACAGGCAGGGACTGAGATGCCTTGCAGCCTTAGCCCTCAGGGGCACAGGGTGAGACCGGTTTTGGCACATTGGGTAAGTGGATAGCCACTTAAGGAATGATCCCAGCGACAAGCGCCTTCCTAGGAAAGCTTCTGCTTAGCCCAAGTTAGCAATTTAAAGTGCCTTCCAAGCAGGCTGAGGAGGATCTAGGCTCATCACCTTGTGGGGTTTGAGAACTCATTAGAGGCCTCCAGTCTCCATTTTGTACAGCTGTAACAACATTGTGATCAACGTATCATACCCTAGAAGATCACCTCTTGCCCAGACCATATTCAGCAAGATATATTTACAGCTTTGTTTTTGGTTTTGTTTTGTTTTCTGTTGTTTTTGTTTATTTGTTTGTTTTTGTTATTGTTGTTTTGTTTTTAATTTCAACATTTTTTTCTTTTCTTTTTTCTTTCATTTATTTCTTCATTTTTCTAGTTTAAATATAATTTTACATTGTTGCCTTTTTCAACAATTAGAACTTCATTTTTGCTAGAGTTTCTACCCTTATTAATTGGTTTCTTCCCCAATTTTATCCCATAAAGTTTTCGGTTTGCTTGTTTTGATTGGATTTATTGCATTTTTGTCTTTCCTCTCTACTTGGTGGAGGTGGGGTACTATGTCCAAACAGGCTAGCAAAGAACTGCTGACCTAACCACCCAACCCAGTACCCCCAGAGGTTGGGGGTTCTTAAGGTTGGGTCAAAATACCCTACTGTACACCTATATTGCTCCCATCCCCTTCTTTCTGTGCCTCTCTTTCTTTTGTCAATAGTTGCTTCTACCCACCCCCTCTCCTTTCTCCTTTTTCTTTTTTATTCTTTTGTTTTCCTTTCTTTCTTTTTTCTCTTCTTGGTCTTCAATCTTCTCATCCTTCTGGTCCTGTACCAAAAGGACCCATCGAAACCCTAGGCCAGAGGCACAGCTACTTAAAGAGCAGAAGGAAGTGAATGGAAAATTAGGGCAAGGAAACAGATAAAAGAAATCACTCAGGAGGAAGAATCAGCAGAAAAC
>CAUYON010112855.1:0-14316 GCA_963573935.1 Arctocebus calabarensis
AGAAACAGAAGAAAGCCAGGCTGTGCCTGGCGTGGAGTTCTTGCCTGGAGCTGTGACTCGTGGTGCTCAGCGAGGTGTTGAGGGGCTGGATACAGTACATGCACCCAAGCAGTGCAGTTCTGACACACTGGGCAAGTTCACGAAACTTGTATAAACTCAATGTTTATCACAAATCAATAGCTTTTGTATATGCCAGTAATAACCAAGATGCAACGCTAATCAAAGACACAGTTCCCTTCACAGTAGCTTCAAAGAAAATGAAATACCTAGGAATATACCTAAAAAAAGAGGTGAAGGACCTCTATAAAGAAAATTATGAAACCCTAAGAAAAAAATAGCAGAAGATATTAACAAATGGAAGAATATACCATGCTCATGGCTGGAAAGAATCAACATTGTTAAAATGTCTGTACTTTCCAAAGCAATGTACACATTCAATGCAATCCCCGTTAAAATACCAACATCATATTTTCCAGTCTTGGAAAAAAAATAATTCTTCATTTTGTATGGAACCAAAAAACCCCCATATAGCTAAGGCAATTCTTAGTATTAAAAAGAAGGCCAAGAGCATTAGACTACCAGACTTTAGGCTATACTACAAGGCCATAGTGATCAAAACAGCATAGTATTGGCACAAAAATGGAGACAAAGACATCTGAAACTGAGTAGAAAACCATGAGAACAAACTAACATCTTATACCCACCTGATCTTTGTAAACCAAACAAGAACATTCACTGAGGAAAAAAATCCCTGTTCAATAAATGGTGCTAGAACTAGATAACCACATGTGAAAGACTGAAACCAGACCTTCGCTTTTCTCCACTCACTAAAATTGATTCAAAATGGACAAAAGATCTAAACCTAAGGCATGAAACAACAAAAATCCTTGAAGACAAAGTGGGGAAAACACTTGAAGGTATCGGCCTGGGGAAAGACTTTATGAAGAAGATATCAGTGGCAATTGCTACAACAACAAAAATAAACAAATGGGACTTAAACTGAATAGCTTTTGTACAGCTAAGGAGACAACAACCAAAGAGACAACCATCAGAATGGGAAAAGATATTTGGTATTATCAAATGGACAAAAGCTTCATAACTAGAATGTACAGAGAACTCAAATTAAGCAACAGAAAAAGAGCCAACAATCCCTGATCTCAAAGGCCAAGTGAGATGAATAGAACCTTTTCTAAAGAAGACAGGTGAATGGCTAACATGTGAAGGAGTGCTTATTGTCCCTAATTAACAGAGAAATGCAAATCAAAACCATCCTGAAATATTACTTAACCCCAGCGAGAATGTCCCACATCACCAAGTCTCAAAGCTGCAGATGCTGGCGTGGATGTGGAGAGAAGGGAACACATTTACAGTGTTAGTGGGACTGCAAACTGATACAACCTTTTTGGAAGGAAGTATGGAGACTCCTCAAAGAACTCAACCTAGACCTCCAATTGATCCTGCAATCCCATTACTGGGCATCTATCCAGAAGAAAAAAAATCCTATTATCATAAGGACACTTGCACTAGACTGTTCGTCGCACCTCAGTTTATAATTGCCAAATTGTGGCAACAACCTAAATGCCCACCAATCCAGGAATGGTTTAACAAGGTATATGTATACCGTGGAATACTATTCAGCCACTGATAAAGATAGAGGCTTTACATCTTTTGTATTAACCTGGACAGAGTTGAAACCCATTCTTCATAGTAAAGCATCACAAGAATGGAGAAGCAAGAATCCAACATACTCAATTCTGATATGAGGACAATTGATGCTACTACATGGTGGGGGAACAGGGGAGGGGGAGAGAGGGAAGGATGGAGGGTGGTGGGAGGTCATGGTGTGTAACACACCTCTTGGGGACGGGAGGCAATTATAAGAGGAACTTAACAAATGCAAGCAGCGTAACCTCATTCTTTGTACCCTCAATGATTCCCCAACAGTTAAAAAAAGGAAACCAAAATTAGGAACCCTACAGGTCTCTGCTACACAAAGTTCCACTGATACCTCCCTAGTAGAGTATAGGAAGAGGTTAAATTTCACCATAACTGTATTGGGGCTCGTTATCTGTGTGGTTGTAGACAGCCCCCTGTAGGGACATTGCCTCCTTGGATGAATGAGGCTGGGGAACTGGCGGCCTTGGTGAGCTCCAGAGGGATATGTAATGCAGTTCTCTGTATTAGGGGTGGTGGGCTGCCCAGTGCGGTTCCACTTTCCTAGTCCACTGCTCTGAAAGGTGCTGTTAACAGATGAGGCTCATGTATCTTTCTATTCTTTCTTCAAAACCTGTGAAATGACAGTCATTTCTTCCTACATGTTATCGATTACATACTCTCAGCTTAAAAGGTAGACATAAAGGAGCATACTTTTTACTTAGATCTGTAAGCAAATACCCCTCAGTGTGTATAACAGGAGTTAGTTTGAATAGTTGGAATAAACATTAGGCATCCAGTTCAGTAGTGCCTTTACAGAGGAGAAATGACTTGTGCTGTTCACTGAGTGACACTGGGCAGTCAGACCTGGACAATCCAGCTGTCCTAATCCTGGGGCAGTGTTCTTCTGATGAAGCACCCTGGATACTACATCTAAGTGTGGAGGCAAAGGTAAAAGGTAAAGGAATATCTTCTTCTAGAAATTACCCATTGTCAGTTTTTCTTCAAAGTTCACTTCTTTTGTTTACCCCTCATTTAAGAGTGTTTAAAATGTTATCTTTACCTAATTCTTAAGTTCTTTAGTTAGTGGAACTCTAGAAGTAAATATAAGAAAAAAAGATTTTTTTTAGTAGGTTTTGCCACTGAATAATTTATTTTAACTATAATGCCTGTTCAAGATCCTGGGCTAACACTGTCTAATGCTTCTGCCACCCTCTTGGGAGGATGAGACTAGACCCTTTGTGTAAGAGAGCGACCATTAGCTACTGTGGGGAGCCCAGCGAGCTCTGACCCAGGTACCCAACAAGGGCTGTGGTTGGGGTTAGGTCTTTTCTGTTCCTAGCCTGAGCATTAACCCTCTGGACACAAGGCTTCTGATGTTTTCTAGGACTTAAACAGACTTAAGTTCTCTCACCTGTTTTTGGCTTATTTCTCATCCGTGATCATCATTTTCATGTCTAGTCTTTCAGCGAGTCTTCTTGAATCTCTCCCTCCCCTCCTCTCCCTCCTTTCTTCTCCTTCTCTTCCTTCCTCGGGGAGTTCATGAAGTAAAGCTTCCCATTTGCTAACCATTGCAATCCTAGGATAAAAAGATGCCTCCTGCCCTTAAGTGGCTTACATTGTGATAGACACTCAGGCACACAGTTTAATTCTGTTGCAGGAAGACGAGGCCCAGCGGAGAGAAAGAGCACCCAAACACCACGTTTATAAGAGGAAGGGCTTTATTCACCAGCTGGGATCTTACGGCATAGAAGAATTCCAAATGGCCATGCTCCCCATCTAGCTTGATCTTTCCCTTTTTATTGACAGTCAAGAAGTTCCACCCCACAGGTACCCTTCTCATTGGCCAGTTTGAATCAAGCGGGAGATGCTAGTCCAGCCCTTCAGAACTACAGGATTTCACAGAACTTGGAAATTTCCAAGTTCCAGGAAGTTACAATTTCCTAAGGGCTGAGTCACCATGGAAAGGACCCTGCAAGTGTATCCTTGTGCTCTCCTTGACAAAACCTGTTCTCCCAGACCTCACCCTTCTCAGGTATCCTCTCTCAATTCCACACGGAAGCCTGTTTGAGGTGCACTGTGAGCAGAGGAGAGACGTATCCCTCTGGTCAGTCAAGAAAGACTTAACAGAGAGGGAGACATTTGAACTGAGGTATAAAGACTGTTGAGGAGTTTTCAGTGAGATAGTGGGATTTCAGGGTGGGGAACACACCCTCTGGAATGTCCCAGAGAATAGTTTGGCATTGCTGATGAATAAAGGCTGGCAAGGCCAGTGGTGGGGGGCGACAGATGAGGTATGCCAGGCGAAGGTTTGGGATTTTCCTCCTGGAGAGATGGGAAGCCATTGAAGAAGAGTGAGGATTGGTTTTTGACCAGTAGCAGCCAGAAAAATATGGCCTAATATATAGAACCAAGAAGTCAGGAACAGTTGTGCAAAGAAGAGTAAGAAATTTGAAAGCCGGGAGAAGGTTTAGTACAGTTCTCACGAGTCCTTCCTCTGGCAGGAGGGCCTGTGGAGAGCTGCTTTTGCATATTCGTGATGGCGGCATTCTGCCTCCCCCATGGAGAATGAGGTGCTGTTAGGTCTGATTAATAACACAGGAAATGGCAAATGGTTTGTTTCACATACTCATTTGATTACAAGCTGTTTCTGGGTGCTTCAATTAAAGATTAGGATGTTTACCAATTGTTCTGAGTATTAATTGCTAAGGAGAGGGTGTGATGGTCTCTAAACTAGCTATACTTTCAGTAATTAGCATTTTGCATTGCTTTGGTTAAAGGCCTCAGCATATCCTGTTTTCTTTAAACTTTTATTGCCAAGTCATTTTCAGACCCTGAGAATCCGATCAGTAAAGTGATGTAGGCTTTCTTTGTCTCTTGTTTTGATATGTAAATTAAATCCTGGAATTATTAAAGCACTGATAATGTTTTCCTGTCTATAACATTAAAATTTGAAAGCTGCAGCTAAAGGTCTATAAAACAGTTGACTCCACTTTTGTCATTAAACTTCTCTGTGCAATGAATTTGTTCATCCTCAATTTGGAATCATTTTGCTTTTCTTAGAATTTAGTCAATCTTGGCATTTTAAAAGTATCTTCTTACGTAAATTTCTTTCTTTGTGCCTTTTAAAACAGAACACAAAGTAGCAGTCAATTAATAAATGATGTTTTCTACTACTGAAATAAAAACATGTTAATTATTTCTAAACAATTAGGCTGCATTCAACTTGGGAGAGTGCCCTAGTGGAAGTAACAAATACAGCCTCAGAAGATGGAAAAAATTGCCCTAATTTGACTTCATATAAGTGAATACCTACTTTTTACCACTGTGTCATGTTGTCAATAAGATCGGTTAAAATCTTTGTAAAAATGTAAAAATCACTGTGGACGCTTACCTAAAATGATATATTATTTTATATCATTGACTTTTGACTCAAAAAAAACCCAGAGCAGTGTTCTTCATGAGCTTTGTTCCGCAGCTATCCTGACTGTGTCCAGTGGCCCCAGAACTTGAAACAAGGTCAGAGGAAAACCACGGAAATGAGACCCTAAGGAAAGATGGAGGGATTGGGCACTCTTCAGTGTGCGAGAGAGAGAGAGGCCTCATCCAGGCACGTCTGCAGATTGCGGTCTTCACTAAGTTTAGGGAAATAGATTTAAACTATAGGTAATTGGGTTAGATGTCAGGTACTGACCTTCTGGGCTTTTTCTTTTTAATGACTTGGCGGCATTTCTTCTGTCTTTTAAGAACAGAGTTGTTCATAGCTATTTCATGTCTGTATTCCCAAGAGGCTTCTCAGCCCTCAATTTCTGGAATTTTTGACCTTGGATAAGTCACTGTATAAATTTAGATATTTGTGGTTAAAAAGAAAAATCAGACATTCTACCAAAAACAAAAACAAAACAGCTATACCCTATAAAATTGGATTTTTTTTCTTTTTAAAATCACCATCTGTGAGTTTAGGCCTTTTTTACATTTATTTGTTGCTTCCCTTGACAATTGCTAACTGTTTACTGAATACCTACTCTGTACTCCAAAGACCAGAAGAAGACCCTAATATCTGAAGGTCTGTCTAAAGCCAAAAAGAGGCAAAAATGAGAAAAGGGTTAAGCTTATCAGATTTGTGCCTCAATCTGTACAGTATCAAGCCCATCTACCATAACACGATATTCTGTGGGCATGATATTCATCACTAAAGGCTCCTTTAACCCATGAAGGACACTGAAGAACAAAGTGTTGAATGGTCAGAAAAAAGAAATGTTCTCCCAGATCCTTTAGCATTAGTACTCCAGAAAGAAAGAAATTATTTATATTGGAAATAAACTTCTTGACTTCAGTTGCCAAAATTTTTTGTTGGTTTTTATTTTTATTTATTTATTTTTTGAGACAGAGTTTCTCTTTGCTGCCCTAGGCTAAAGTGCTGAAGTATAATTTCATCATCATAGCTAGCTGCAGCCTCCAATTCCTGGATTCAAGGCATCCTTCTGCCTCAGCCTCCTGAGTAGCTGGGACTATAGGCAGGTACCACCACAGCTAGCTAATTTTTTGTTTTTGAGATTTAATTTGTAGAGATGGGGTCTCACAATGTTGTTGCCCAGACTGCTCTTGAACTCTTGGTCTCAAGTAATCCTGCCTCAGCTTCCCAGAGTGCTGGGCTTACAGATGTGAGCCCCCACTCCAAGTCACTATTCTGTTTTTTAAGCTAGAGAGAGAGAGATGTGAGAGTGAGTTTTAAAAATCAAAGAAAAGTATTAGACTTTAACTTTTAGTTCTTTAACTTAAAAGAACAAAACCGTCTAATGCTGTTAGAAAATAACAGTGGAAAATAGCAAAATTATTTCAGGGTATTTTAGGTTTCAGATTTTTCTTTGGTTGGTTTTAAGATTGGCACAATACACATCTGTCAAGTTTATTTAGAGTGTGCCCTTCCACCTTAATGCTGGGAGCCTACTTTAGATGTTATCTTGATTTTTCCAAGGTAATCTAATACTGCTATATAGCTTAGAAAAAATAAACTGTTTTCCATAATGCTGTTGGTTTAGTATTCTGGTTACCAAGGGTACACTCAGTGAAGAGCAGAGAAGTTTTTAATATTAATAGCAGAGCTAACAGGGATTGTTTATATCTTTCACGTTTGGGATGGAAAATCACTAATACTATCAATTACGGGCAATTACTGAGTATCAGTCTCAGTTTCTTTCTTTAATAATCACAATGTTGCTATGTTAGTGATTAGAGAAACTCAGCCTCCCCTTTCTATGGTGTATTCTTAAAAACAGCTTCCCCATATAAATTCCTTTATTGATTGAGCTTTTCATGCTATCATCAGCTCATCTCAATTTTTACTCAGGAAAATTACTACTCCTGCTATCCAGCCTTTCAATAAAGTATGCTTTGCCTTGAGATATATCATTATATCATTTAGTTTTTTTTTTATTAATTTAAGCATTTTGTGTCCACAGAAGGTAGATCATCATTAACTGGCGCAGTGTGGTGTCTCATAGAATGCATACATGCCATAGAAAAGTAATTAACTCTCTCCTTCTATTGCAGAACAGATGTGTAACTGAATAAGAACTGGGACCCAAAAGTACTCTAGTGCAGTTAGTTGTTTTTTAGTCATTAGATTGTTGACTCAGAGACCTCACCGCAAGTTTCTCAAACTTTTTTTTCTTTTTCATCTCAACATCTCCCCCACCCCATGGTTGAAAACAGGGTTAGAACTATTACCCAAGATTAAACATTAATTTTTGGCTAATTGTAGTAGCTTCAAGAAATAGCCTCTCTTTTCAGATGAAAGGAAGGTTTCATGACTAAGAGAACTGAGAACACAGAAGATACAGTTTCTGTTGAAAACTTGCAGGAGGCTTAGCAGCAGCTGTCTGGGAAGACGAGGGTTGGGCTAATAAACCCAGCCAGCGTTTCCCAAACGGCGTGACGGGTGGACAGCAGCGCCCTGTCACGTCCTGCCCTCCTTTCTCCTCTTCCAGCTCCTGCCTGGACTGCGGCAAGAGCGGTCTCTGCCTATCTCCTTTGCCCCATCCCACAGTTTAGTGTTTGCACGGAAGTCAGAAAATGTCTTCAGGAGAGACCTCTTGAGCAACTTCGCCCTCACTTGGGACGGGAGATCCAGCTTCCCCATAAGGCTAGCAGGCCTAGCATGGCCTGGCTCCTGTTCACCATCCAGGCTCAGCTCAGCTTCTTGGCTGGAATGTGCCAAGCTCTCTCCTGCCCTGGGCCTTTGCACTTGGCTTCCCAGTGCCTGACAGTCTTCCTGTAGCTGTGACTTTGTCTCGCGCTCTATCACACCTCACCTGTCAGGTTCAGCCTCTCGTCCCAGGGGGATATCCTCGACTACCCTGTGAAAATCAGAGGCCTCTGTCCTTGTTGTTTCCTGCTACATTTTATTTCCATTTTAGCACAATAGACTTTGCGTACTATTTTTATTCGCTGTGTATTTGTTGACTTGTTAAAACTTAAAAAGAACCTTAGGAGTCTTATTTCTCTGTTTTGTCCTCAGTGCCCAACACAGGGCTTAATAAATTTGTGTTGTATGAATGAATATGTGAACAAATACTGTTATTTGCCTAGGATTGAGTTAGTGGCAATCTCAGCATACTCTGAACAGATTCTACTCTTGGGCAGGCGTGACTGTAAAGTTAGTAATCTTGTGAAGTAAAAGTTGCTGCCTCTTTGAATTTACTTGAGGGTCTTATTAGTTCTGCTTCAAGGATAAATAAAGAGTAAATAGGTTCCTTGTTACACCTATCAGTCTTTAAGTACTTGGGTATTTGAGGCATCATGGTTTAAAAAAAAGTACTCAGGCTTTTTAATTATACAACTGAGAGTTCAGTCCATCTCTTCCACTTTCTAGCAAATGAACTTGAGGAAGTTACTTACTTCCTCTTTCTTAGCAGCAGTACTTATGTATGTCTGTTTGTAGAGATGGGGGTCTCACTGTGTTGCCCAAGCTGGTCTCAAACTCTTGGCTTCAAGCAATCCTCCTGCCTTAGCCTCCTCAGTAGCTGGGTCTGATGGTGTGAGCCACCATGCCCAGCATCTGGGAAGATGAAGTCCTTTCATCTATAATTTAGGGACCAAGGTGCATGTTATGTTATCCTTTGTCAAAATAATTAACTGAGACTAAGTGAGACTAAGTATTTTAAGTAATGAGCACTATAAATCAACAATAAATGTTGGTATTATGTGACCAGCTGTTGGCCAACTCTCTGAAATTCACCCTCATCTGGAAAATAAGGAAATTGATTCATACCAAGGAGTGATTCAAGGCTGACATCAAAGATAGTGGTTGGTTGGTCAACCAGCTAGGAATATATATACACCTATATCATTCACACGCTAACCAGGTTTCATTATCAAGCCCACAGAAAACTTTGCAAACCTTTGTCAAATCTTTGTTGAAATAAACTTATATGGTCTTAGTAATATTTGATTCCATAATTTGTACAATCTTCATGAAAAAAATGAATGCAGATTGGCAGGATTTGTTCTTGGTCCTCCTGTGGTGTTTCTAATAAATGCCACTTTATTTTTTAGTTCTCATTAAGCATTAGTCACATCGAATATAGTAAGTTATCCACTTAGGGCCTCCATTACTTCAACTTATATTTTTGTTTATCTCTCCTTGGGGCCATAATTGCCACCACTCTGGACTTCTGCTATTGCTTCCTTTCTCTTTCTATAAGAATAGTTCCATGATCACATTCACAAAAGTCTTTCACGGTCCTGGGATATAATTCATCTGGAATTACAAATGGAAACTTTTCTAAAATACTTTTCTAGTCACTCCTATTTGAGAATGACTTCTTTGGGGAAAAAGGAGAAAAACTAAGAATTAAGTAACTTTCTGATCAGCGACTGTCTCCTCTGTACTTTTCTTGCTTGCTTAAAGAGCACTGGAGCATTTTTTAATAAGCGTCAGTCCTCCGGGTCGACTGTTTTGGGTGGTCATGTCCTTGTGTTGTCTTCTCTTCGTCCTTCTGTGTTTAGCAGTTCCTGTGAGCCAGTTGTGCAAAGCACTTCACACAGATTATCTCATTTATTCTTTGTACCAGCCCTGTGAGGTAGGTCCTCTAATCCTGTTTCCTACTGGGAAATGCTTAACTACTGTTCTGTCATCAGTGTTTCCAGAGTTTGTTCTAGAAGTGAACAAATGCCCTTACACAAGCTAGAAATGAATAGAGGAAATGTGAACCTGAGCAACCATCAAGCCTGGTGCAAACTCATAGTTTTCTGAGAATTTAATGACCACTGTGCTCGCATTATCAAGATTGCGGCTGCTTTGTTACAAAACAAAGAACAAAAAGCATTGAAAATGAACGTGGAAGGATGGGCAAGCAGTTTTCAAATGTGTTGCTATGAAACAGAAATGTCCCCACTCTTACTGGAGGTGAAATAAACCACAAACAAGTACAAATTGGTTTCGTTGGCTAAATTGCAGGTGGAGAAAAGCATCATTGCTCTTTTGGAAATCTCACCAGACCTGGCTTCCTCCCCTCTTTCCAAACTCATGTTTGTTTCTAATAACAGCCTTGACTCCCCCTTTTGTGCCATCCCTGCCTGCCTGTCCCCACCATGGATGACATCAGTAGTCTGTTCCTGCTACTCAGGCACCAGTGATGCAGAGCAATCTGGGTAGAAAAAATCACAAGATCCCACAGAGGGACGCCATGGCTTCTCCTGGCCTTCCCCCCCTTGCTGAGTTATCCTGTGTGTCCTCAGCTGGCAGCCTCTGTGGCTCTGTCCCACCGTGCTCCCCAGCCCTCACCACTGCTTCGTCCTCCTCAGCCCCTGCTTTCTCTTGACCTCAGTAGACAGTGAAGTCATAGAGCCCGTCAGGCATAACCCTCCTCCCCCGACACACACACACTGCCTGACGTAGCTACATCTGCACCCAGCCTCTCTTGTCTCAGAGGAGACAGGGACCTCCTTGCCAAAGCCAGTGCCCACCACCCCTTTTCACCACCTCTTCTCTTGACCCCAGCCCTGCTACCTCCTTGCCTGGCCTCTAGCCGTGCCCTTTGTTGGGGTTTGCTTCTGTCCACTACTCCTGCCCTTTGGCATAAACATGCTTTTGCCTTTCCCATTATAAAAATCAACTTTTCCCAGCTCAGGTTTTGCCTCGAACCATGTTTCCTCTTCAATTTGTGAAACCCCTTTATAAAGCCATCTGCACACTTGATGACTCTTTTTCTTTGTTTTCTTTCACAACCACTGATGAACTTACAGCATCGTTACCCACAGAAAGTGTCTGTCTCTGCCGTCCCCAGTGAGCCCCTGATTCTAAGCCTAGTGGCCTCTGCGTCTCTTCGCCACTGGCACCTTTCTTGTGTAGCATCCCTCCCTCTCTTCCTCCTAAGAACACCCCTCCTTCAGTTTCTGCACCTTTGTCTGCTTTTCCCGTTCCTCCCTTAACTATTTGCGTTCTTCTGGATTGGGTACGTTCCTCTGCTCCCATGTCTACAGATTCCTCCTCCTTGACACTGTCTTCCAAATCTATACTTCCCAGATTTGTTGGTCTCTCAAGTTTCATAGTTCCAGCTCCCTCCGGGGCAGCTCTGCATGGGTTTTCTGCAGACATTTCATATTCAGCATATCCAAAAGCGACCTCGCCTTTCCTAAACATCTGCTTTGTACATTCCCAGTCTTAACTGAAGGCTTTGTCATGTACTCAGTCACTGAAGCCACATGCTTGGCAGTTTCCCTGGCCTCTTCCTCTTCCTCCGCTCTCCACAGGTAACTCCCTTCCAGGCATGACCTTCTTTAGTTCTCTTTACCTGGTGCCCTACTTTCTGACACTTGTCTCTAAGGCCACTGCCTCATCCGGGTTCATATCATCTCTTTCTGGATTGTTGCATCATCTTCCTAACTGGGCTTCCTGCCTTTAATTCACCCACCTATTAGTGTATTTGCCATATAAATATTTGGAAAACACAGTGATTATACATAGAATCCCGCCATATCACTATGTTGCACATATAAGACTAAATTCACCCTTTGATTTGGCCCCTGCCAACCTCTTGTCTAAACCTTGACCTCCTACCCTTTGTCCCCATAAAGCATTTATTCCAGCCTATGTCTTAAGGTCTATGGATTTATTCAGAAGGAGGCTCCTGGTTAGGGGGCGTACGAGCTCCTGACTGTGATAAAGGCAGCCTCTGAGTATAACTCCCCAGCAGGGCTGTGCGGACTGAGGTGTGCCCCTCATTCTCCTTGGTACTTAATCCTGCCATGCACAGGGGACTAGGAAGACCCGACAGCTTGGTCACCTCCCAGACCCTGCTATTTCCTCATGGTGCTCCCTCTGTCTGAATTGACCCTCTTGCTTTCTCCTCTTGGCTAAAATATTTCTATAACCTTTAAGCCTAAGCTCAGGTATCATCATGTAACATACTTTCCCTGGTCTTGGCTGGGCAAAGGGCCCTGCCTCTGTGCTCCGACAGTCCCGGGGCTTCTCTCCCTATTATCACTCACCATGTTTTAGAAATGGTACACGAATGTGGCTGTTTCAACCACCGAACTGTAAACTTCTCAATGCTGAGGTCACATCTCATCTGTGTCTTCCCAATTCCAATGCTTGGTCCTCGTGCGCATTTAGGAAATGTTATATATTGAACAAAGGACAATCTAAAGGTACAGTATTGGTCATAAGCTGGGGATGTAGTCATTTTTTGTATCTGTGGTAAATGCACTTTTTATGCACAAAAACAACATGGGAGATACGATTGTGGATTGACTAGACAAAACGAACCAAAACTGTGAGCACTTGCAGCAAATCTGAACGATGTTGGCATGAAAAGTGACAGTGTAATCACAAAAGTTAGAAATGGTGACTGGGGAAGCAAAGACCAGGTTGGTTGGTGGTTCTTAATGCTAACTGCACAGTAGAATCACCTGGGGAGCTTCTAAAGCCTGCAGATTTCTGCCTGCCCCACAGAGATTCTGATATCATTTGTCTGGATGGGACCTGGGCCCCTGTGTTCTCTAAAGTTCCTCACATGTTTCTAAATATATACCAAGTTCAGTAGGCCCTGACAGCAGAGAAGAGACCCAGAGCTGGAGGAACATAGGCCTGCAGTTTGAGGGAACACTCCACATCTCCTAAGACACACTGTGTTGTGTGCACATACGGGCCTGTCTCTGGGTGTTTCTGTGTGTATACAGGAGGGATTGCTCCAGCTCAAGAAATGAGGTTGCTGTGAGCTATGATGTCATTGGCACTTTACCCAGGGTGACGAAGTAAGACTCTGTCCCCCAAACAAAACAAAATCAAGACAAAAACCACAACGTGATCTAGAAATTTAAATGGATAATAGAACAGAAATGTTAAAGGTAAATGGCCAGGCATGCAGGGATATATAATTTTGACCCATAAAGTATTTGACCCAAAAAAGAAAATACAAACTGATCAGGAGGTGATGCTTGCTTAAACTCTCCATCAGTAGCATCATAGCTACCTAGTCCTAGTGAAAAATGCCTGTGATTTGGGCAGATTTCAGTAGTGATCTGGACCAAGGAGGGGATCCCAGTGGGCAGAAGAAAGGAGAGAATTATGCTCCATCTTTTACGCCCAAACTTGGATCTGGACCTTACCAGACATCAGTGCACAGATTATACCTGTGCTGTTGGGAACATGCTTGAGATTTGATGTTGCTGGCATGCCAGGTCCTATTGAAAGATGTCCATAACTTGGGCAGTTGGGTGAAGTCTTCTGAGTATTTATTTGAATATATTACTTCCTGTGAAGTGGGGACATCCCTGATCATCATCTGGAAATGTTTATGAAGCTCCATCAGACCTTTGTCTGGAAGACTGTTAACAGTAATGCGTGCTTGGTTTATGAGATGGTTACAAGAGAGTGGAGGTGGGGGCAGGGTGCCAAACATGGCCAGTGCTTTTATCTTTGACATTACAAAGAGGTCCCCTGGCCAAGGGCCAGCCTAGAGTTTACTGGAATCTAAAATGCAGACATGTGCTTTCTGTTGGTGGGGTGCCCAGGGGAGGCTCGCTGTGCAGTCAGCCAGCACTTCACTTCTGCAGGACACAGAGTTGCCAGGAAGAGCATCTGAGTCCTGGCGACTTCGTACAGATTCTCTGAGGCAAAAAGAGCAGGACTGTGGAATTTGTTCACCTCTTGTCTCCTCCGAAACCTTAGAAATGTTAAAGGTCAATGGCCAGGGCTGCATAATTTTGACCCTTAATGAATGTGACTCAAAAAGAAAACAAAAACTGATGAAAAAGCAGTGATTTCAGAAATCCCCCAAGGCTGGCATAGCCCTGGGTGGTTGCTCCTGGAGTGAGCCGCCTCTCCACTTCCAGGAACAGGTCTCTTCCGGGATTAATTCACAGACTACAGAATTGTTTTAGAGTAAGTGAGGGACCCCTGGCTATATTTCTACTGATAGAAAAAAAGTATAAGTCTGGGCTTTAAAAGAAAACAAAGCTGGGATATTAAAGTAATTCTTTCCCTCAAACTATGACATACTGAACTTTTGACACACCGTCTGAGGATTTCAATGCTGCCTTACGAAGTGTGAGTAAGAACCAGGGTATTTGTGCAACCCAACTCTGAAAAGTTGTGGGAAGCTGTTGGGCACTGCATTAACTGATATTAATATTCTGATGTCAAATTAAATAATTCCC
>CAUYON010112858.1:0-21896 GCA_963573935.1 Arctocebus calabarensis
ACACTTTTTCTTTCACTATTTGTCATTATTTTATCCTTTTCATTGAGCATTATTTGAGATAAATACAGGCAGTCTCAGAGTTACAAACATGTGAGTTACATACAACTTGCACTTACAAACAGAAGCTATTATGGTGAGTCCCCACATTACAAACATCTGACTGATGCTGTGAGTTACACTTACAATAGGTAAATGAACCTGTTCTCACTTACATAGAAATTCAACTTAAACCTCCAGAATCTATCTCATTCATAACCCAGAACTACCTACAATTTATTTTTAAGGGACAAATGAAACTAAAAAGTGTACCATAATCCTTGACATGATGGGGTGTTTGTGGCAGATTACAACTTCTGTCCTTTTTTTCTTATTCAGAGGAGGTTTATGGAAATGAGTCCTTTCTTTGAGGAGCTTTCAGTAACTTGGTGATGACTGTTTGCTATGCCTACCAATGCCCTGCATGCCTAAACTCTAGTGAATTATTTTTGGTATTCACCCTAATGTTACTTGTCACAACTGTGTTTAAAACACATGAAGTATTCAAATCGTGTACAGGGTTATTTTTTCCCTGTTTATTATAGAACTCTGTTTTTTCTCCTGTTGTGGATATTTGAATCTTCTGTAAATGAATTGGTTAGATGTCCTAAAATCTGTTTTTCACAGCCTCACGTCACTGGCAAGGCATCTTGCTTTTTGTTCAGTAACTGGCAGGAATATTTAACCTACTGGCTACAGTTTGATGGTAGTGTTGGCATCTACTGATAATAGTGTTTTTATTTTTGTTCCTTTGTGTTTTTTTTCCTTTAGGATTCCTGGACTCCAGAGTTAAAGTTGAAGTTGGAAAAGTTTCTAGCTTTAGTATTTAAAGCTAGCAACACGCCAAAGCTTTTAACAATATATGTATCCTTTTGAAGCAAATGGAAACCCTGTATGGTTTCCAAGCAGATTTTATGTAGAGTAGCACACTGGCTTAAATTGCCTCATATGTCAGGATAGGATACTTAACAGTGTTGCTTTTATATTTACAAGGTGAATAAATCATTAATGGGAGGATATACTCATTGATGATTTATGACCTGTAAAGGTCAACTCTATGGCATTAGATCTCTGAGACTTGGCTAGGTCTTATTTTGAGATCATGTTCCTAGAGGCTGTCTTGATGGGGGAAAAAAAGTCTGTCCTCTTACAAAAGAACTCCTAGTAATGATTGTCCCTTTACAGAGTCTTAATCAACTACTTCTAAGACCTTGAGGCCATGGCATATGTTTTGCCTGACCATCTAACTTGTTCAAATTGGCACTTGTTTTTCAGCAACTTTATTGACATATAATTTATGTACATAAAATCCATCCATTGTAAATGTACAATTCAGTGATTTTTAGCAACTGTGCAGAGTTGTGCCATTGTCATGAAAATCTAATTCAAAGTGGGACACTTTTGGTATTAGCTGAACAGAGAGTACCAGAGTGGCAGTTGTAAATGGAGCCTGCCCTAGGAAGGGTGGAAAATTTGGTCACTCAACCCATGGGAGACTAATTTCCCAAAGGTTGCTAGTCTTAAAGGACACTCTTCCTCTTTTATTTGGAATAAAAATGTGTACAAAGTTATTCTGTAACAAGGATATAACAGTTTGAATTGTGAAGTTGGTGATTTTTATTTTTATTTTTCTTGAGATAGAGTTTCAAGCTGTCACCCTGGATAGAATGCCATGGTGTCATAACTCACAGCAACCTCCAACTCTTGGGCTCAAGCGATCCTCTTGCCTCCATTTTTCTATTTTTAGTAGAGACTGAGTCTCTCTTTTGCTCAGGCTGGTCTTGAGCTTCTGAGCTCAAGCAATCCACCCCAAATGCTAGGATTATAGGTGTGAGCCACCACACCCAGCTGTGATTTTTTCTTTTTAATGAAAGTTTTAGGCTATTGCACTATATAATATCTTATGCTTCCTCTGTAGTTCCAAAAGTATTTGGCTCCTTTTTTCCTAATTGAAGTCTTTTGTCTCCGGGATTCCATGACACATTTCAATTTCAGTTTCCTAAGCCTTCAGTGGCTTTAAATTCCTTAGGCTGGCCTGAGCCACAGTCATACTCAACTATAGTGCTTTTCTCTGGTTTTTAGTGAAATTAGGACTTTTCCAACTTGTCTTTTTTTTTTTTTTTTTTTTTTAGTTACAGATTCTCACTGTATTGCCCTTGGTAGAGTGCTGTGGCATCACAGCTCACAGCAACCTCCAATTCCTGGGCTTAGGTGATTCTCTTGCCTTAGCCTCCCAAGTAGCTGGGTCTACAGGTGACTGCAACAATGCCTGGCTATTTTTTGTTGCAGTTGGGCTGGGGCCAGGTTTGAACCTGCCACCCTAGGTATATGGGCCTGGCACCCTACCCACTGAGCCACAGCCACTGCCCTTATCTTGTATTTTAATGTACCTTTTATTTATTTATTTATTTATTTATTTGAGACAACGTCTCCCTTTATCGCCCTTGGTAGAGTGCTGTGGCCTCACTGCTCACAGCAACCTCCAGCTCTTGGGCTTAGGCAATTCTCCTACCTTAGCCTCCCTAGTAGCTGGGACTACAGGCGCCCACCACAACACCTGGCTATTTTTATGTTGCAGTTTGGCCGGGGCCGGGTTTGAACCTGCCACCCTTGGTATATGGGGCCAGCGCCCCATTCACTGAGCCATAGCTGCTGCCCTTAATGTACTTTTTAAAAGTAATTCTCAGCTTGGCACCTATAGCTCAAGTGGCTAAGGCACCAGCCACGTACACCAGAGCTGGCAGATTTGAATTCAGCCTGGGCCTGCCAAAACAATGACAACTACAGCCAAAAATAGCCGGGCTCCTGTAGTCTCAGCTACTTGGGAGGCTGAGGCAAGAGAATCGCTTAAGCCCAACAGTTGGAGATTGCTATGCGCTGTGACGCCATGGCACTCTACCCAGGGTGACTCTTGTCTAAAAAAAAAAAAAAAAAAGCAACTCTCAGTTTAAAACTTACAGATGCGAATATGTATGTTAAAAATCTAAATGAAATCATTTACATAATATATTAGTTATTAATAATATATTGGTATTTTAATAATAATACTTCATAGGAAGATTACGAGGATCAAATTAATAATACATGTAATTTGCTTAAAACAATCCAGCACATAAGTACTTGATAACTGTTAGCTGATCACTGTTAGCTGTCAATGTTAGAATGTGCAAGTACTTGTCACCTTTCGTCCTATTCAAGACGCTCTGAAGCATACACTGAAATAGAGCAGGTAACTAAACAATATTTTTTCATTTTTCTTGTTACATGAAAATATTTGCAATTCAGTTCAGTACATTAAGCTTCTACTGTTAGTTAAATATTGTGCTAAGAATTAGAGATATTAAAAAAAAAGCCAAGACATAGTTCTTTTAGCCAATTTGGAGTGTTAAAACAATAAAGCGGGAGGCTGTGAAGCAGACAGAGTGAGAGGTAAGGATTGCAGACAGTAGGAACAGCCTGTGCAGAGGCACTGAAACAGTATGTTTGGGAAAATATGAAGAACTTAATATTGCTAGAGCAGAGGACTGACAGAAAATGTTAGAGACTAGGCAGAGACCAGTTCCTGAAAATCTGTTTCTTATTCCTGTAAGCAACGAGGAACCTCTGAATCATTGTTTTTGCTTTACTTTCCAGCAGACTTAGAAACTTTGAAGCATTTTAAGCAGGAAAATAACACAGTAGGATTTACAAAAAAGGTATTTTTTAATTCCTAATTATAAAATAGGTCATACTTCTTATATGTACACACTCCAAAGTATGTAATATTTATAATAAACCTAGATACCTGTATATGTGTATATATTTTTAAGTATTTCTATTATATGAAATAGAAATTTCCCCCAACATGTTCTTGATCATCTTCTTAATCATCAAGAACATGTTAAGTAACCTTAAAATGTTAAAGTAACCTCAGAAGTTAAAAAACTAGTTACCTTGGGTGGCGCCTATGGCTCAAAGGAATAGGGCGCCAGCCCCTTATATCAGAGGTGGTAGGCCAAAAACTGCAAAAAAAAAAAAAAAAATTAGTTACCATATAACCCGGCAATTTCACTTCTAAATGAAAACGTATCTCCACACAACTTGGGCATGAATTCTTCAGTAACATTTATTACAGCCAAACAATATAAGCAACCCAAATGCTTATGGACTGATGAATGGGTAAATAAAATGTGGGTATATCCATACAATGGAATATTATTCAGCCATAAAAAGAAATTAAGTACTGACTCATGCTACAGTATAGATGGATTATGAAGGTGCAGTGGCTCACACTTATAGTCCTAGTGTCCTGATAGGCTGAGACGGATGGATTGCCTGAACTCACAGGTTCAAGACCAGCCTAAGACAGAGCCAGAGCGAGACACACAACCCACCACCCATCTCTAAAAAACTAGCCAGACATTGTGGTGGTCACCTGTAGTCTCAAGTACTTGAGGGGCTAAGGCAGGAGAATTGCTTGAGCCCAAGAGTTTGAAGTTGCTGTATGCTGTGATGCCATGGCACTCTAAGAGCGTTAAAGTGAAATTCTTATATCAGAAAAAAAGAAAAAGCATGCTAAGTGAAAGAAGTCAGTTATAAAAGGCCACATATTCTATGATTCCTTTTAGATGAAAGGTTCAGGCTGGCCACAGTGGCTCACAATTCTGGGAGGCCAAGGCAAGAAGATTACCAGAAGTTTGAAATCAGCCTGGGCAACATAGCAAGACCCCATCTTTAAAAAAAAAAAAAAAATTAAAAAATTAGCCAGCAATGGTGGTGCACACCTATAGTCTCAGCTGTTTGCAAAGCTGAGGTGAGATGATTGCTTGAGCTGAAGAATTAGAGGCTGAAATGAGCTCTGATCAGACTACTGCACTCCAGCCTGGGTGACAGAGTGAAATCCTTCCTATCTCTGAAAAAAAGAAAAGCAAGAAGCAAAAGAGGCAAATCCATAGAGACAGAAAGTAGATTAGTGGTTGCCAGGTGCTGGGGAGGACAGGAGACATGGGAATAACTGATGATGGGCACAGGCTTTCTTTTGGGGGGATAATGAAAATTTTCTAAAATTAATTATGATTGTACAACTCTGTAAAAATTCTGAAAATCATTCAAATGTACTCTAAATTCTCTTTAAGAGAATTGTATAGTATATGAATAAAGCTGGCATGAAAAAATTAGGAAAAATTTAAGATAAATAAAGAGGGGGAATAAATCCCAAGATAAGTATTAATAACTTGCTTTCATGCAGCCAGATGTTCGGGGGCTGAGATTTGAATCCATGTAGTTTGCAGATAGAGTCTGTGGTTTTAGCTATTGTGTTATGCTGTTTTCATCCCAGTATCAGTTTCCTTAGGATAAAGCTGCAGAATTGAAGTTAATAGAGTTAAAGGTACAAATTTAGATTTGAATTTCTAGTAAGATGTTTGAGTAGCAGTGGGGAGGACTTTGAAAGGGATGGGAAGGCCAGTTAGGAGGCTGTTCAAATAGTGCAAGACTTGGATTCACACGATAACTGAGATGGAGAGAAGATTTATGTGGAAGTGAGTCTACCAGGTACTGAGAAGTTGCTTAGCTATTTATAGCAACTTGGAACTTATAATTCTCTTTTTTTACCATGCTGAAGTTCTTTCTGTAATTCGCCATACAATGCAAGATACCCTGAGTACTGCATCCCGAATACCTATTTTCCTAAACATCTTTCTCATCCCAGAAGGAGAATGGACAAAGTAACAAAGGTAAATTATCTAGATTAAAATTTTTGTAAGAACAACTTTGCCAAATCAAGTTTTAAGTAATGAGATAGGCCCAGAGATGAAAAGAATTTGTGAACTTGGCAAATGAGAACTTTAAACATGTAAATATTTGTAAAGTGCTTTGCCCTTTGAGGCCCACTTTTCAGATTAGCTAGTGTTGTTAGCTTCCTCTTCTGTGTCTGATAACTAAGAGATCCTCATCTTAGCCCTAGGCAAAGTGCTGCTGCAGTAGCACACTTAGATCACACTGTCAACGTGAGGACAAAATTGTTCTAAACTTTCCAATTGTTCAAAATTGTTCTTTAACTTTTCCTTTCAACTCATAAAATGAGGTCTTACGTGTATCTCAGCAGTATCAACTATGCATTCTTATAAAGCACTTCTATTTTTTACATTCAAAATTGGAATTCAAGTTGCAAGTTTATAGCATAAAATGATGGTCTGCCATGGTCAGTAATTTTTACCAGAACTATTCATTTTTCAGTAAAGTGAGGAAAAATATTTAAAATAGAATAGGAGGCCACAGTTCAGGCACTTTGCTTCAGTGTTGTGTCTTTGACACTACATTTTGAAAACGGCTTAAATTATGATATAAGAAAGGTACTTGATGTGCTTCGTGCCCGCTGTTAAGTATGCATGGCATAATTCTCAATTCCCAGCAGGTGGAGTTTTACTACATGAAATTTTTGTTCCATGAAACAGCACATTTGCCCTTTCTAAAGCAGAGTGATGTCAGAGAGGATTTGATTTCAAAACTTATTGCCATTGTATTTTTTATTTTTTTATTTTTAGAGACAGAGTCTCACTTTGTCACCCTCGCTCAGTACAGTGCTGTGGCGGCACAGCTCACAGCAACCTCCAGCTCTTAGGCTTAGGTGATTCTCTTGCCTCAGCCTACCAAGTAGCTGGGACTACAGGTGCCTGGCACAACACCCAGCTATTTTTTGTTTGGCAGTTTGGCTGGGGCCGAGTTTGAACCTACCGCCTTTGGTATATGGGGCTGGCGCCCTGCTCACTGAGCCACAGGTGCCACCCACTGCCATTGTATTTTCATGTTTCTTTTTTTTTTTTTGTAGAGACAGAGTCTCACTCTATGGCCCTCGGTAGAGTGCCGTGGCATCACACAGCTCACAGCAACCTCCAGCTCTTGGGCTTAGGTGATTCTCTTGTCTCAGCCTCCCGAGTAGCTGGGACTATAGGCACCCGCCACAAAGCCCCGCTATTTTTTGTTTTGCAGTTCAGCCGGGGTCGGGTTTGAACCCGTCACCCTCAGTATATGGGGTCAGCGCCCTACTCACTGAGCCACAGGCGCCGCCCCTAGTTTCATGTTTCTTTTTAGAGAGTTAAAAGTTTTTGGCTTTTTGGGTGGCACTTGTGGCTCAAAAGAGTAGGGCGCCGGCCCCATATACCAGAGGTGACAGGTTCAAACCCAGCCCCGACCAAAAACTGCAAAAAAAAAAGTTTTTGGTTTTTTAAAAAATTTCGGATTGAGGCTCAGCGCCTGTAGCTCAACGGGCTAAGGCGCCAGCCATGTACACCTGAACTGGTGGGTTCGAATCCAGCCAGGGCCTGCCAAACAACAATGACGGCTGCAACCAAAAAAAAAAAAAAAATGGCTGGTCGTTGGGCGCCTGTGGTCCCAGCTACTTGGGAGGCGAAGGCAAGAGACTCGCTTGAGCCCAGGAATTGGAGGTTGCTGTGAGCTGTGATGCCATGGCCCTCTATTTAGGCCAGCTTGAGGCTCTGTCTCAAAAAAAAAATTTTTTTTTCAGATTGAAATAAGGGCATATGCTTAGGGTACATGTTTGCATTTGTTAGGTAAAGTCCAAGTTGTACTTGAGCCCTTCCCCTAGAAGATGTTCCGTATCCCCTGCATTGTGCCCATTAGATGAGAGGGGAGTTAAAGTATTTTTTAAAGAGAGGAAGTATTAGTACATTATTTAGCTCTTTTCTTACCAGAGAATTGACAAATAACTAGTGCTTTAAATTTGCCATCCAAGGAGGGCTTTGGTAGCTTCAGATGAGAAGGCTTTGGAGGCTTCGGCTTATTTTTGCCTTTTGTAGGTTGGCACACCCCCAGCCTAGCCATTCTAAATGTATGACTGGTTCTGCCGTAGGTAACCCCACAAGGTAACCTGGAATGCTCCGAGGGTCACCAGGTTGCTCTGATTGGAGCACAGCCTTGAACCTACCTAAGATTGCTCTGCCCTCAGTATGGATATGCCCAAGGAGGGGGTCTCCTCACCTTCAAGTCCTGCTCCTTAAGTGTTATCTAGGCCCTGGCCGTAGCAAGGCTGCTTCCCATGCTGGTTTGCTCACATCCGACACAGCTGGCACTCTTTAACTGGCCTAGTGGTTTGGATCTTGCCCTGGAAATAGACCTCTTCCTGCTGTTCTGCTGCTGCCCAGCAGACCACCTAGACTTAGTGACATTCATTTGTTAATATTCTCCCTGGAGGGTCTAATGGGTACAGTCAGATGGAGCCAGGAGGGGCCACCTCCTAGCCACTCACCTACACAAGTCTGGTAGTGGTACTGGCAGTCACCTGGGATCTCAGCAGAGGCCCTTGACATGACCTCTCAGTGTGACCTGGACTTCCTGAGGGATATTGGCTGAGTTCCAAGATAAATACCCCAGAGAGAGCCAAGTAGAAAAGATGTCACTTTTTTTCTAACTTCCAGGCTCTGAAGTAACTAAGTGTCATTTCTGCTGGGGTTTTTTGTTTTGTTTTGTTTTGTTTTGAGACAGAGCCTCAAGCTGTCACCCTGGATAGAGTCCTGTGGCATCACAGCTCACAGCAACCTCCAATTCCTGGGCTCAAGTGAGTCTCTTGCTTCCGCCTCTCAAATAGCTGGACTACAGGTGCCCACCACAACGCCGGGCCATTTTTTGGTTGCAGCCGTCATTGTTGTTTGGCGAGCCCAGGCTGGATTCGAATCCGCCAGCTCAGGTGTATGTGGCTGGCGCCTTGGCCTGTTGAGCCACAGGCACCGAGCCATTTCTGCTGTATTTCCTTCATCTCAAGTGAGTTCCTAAGGCCAGCTCATAGTCAAGGGAAGGAAGAATGACATTTCATCATTCAAGTTCTTTTTTTTTTTTTCTTTGAGACAAAGTCTCAAGCTGTTGCCCTGGGTAGAGTGCTGTGGTGTCACAGCTCACAGCAACCTCCAACTCTTGGGCTTAAGTGATTCTCTTGCCTCAGCCTCCCAAGTAGCTGGGATTACAGGCACCCGCCACAATGCCCGGGTATTTTTCGGTTGCAGTTGTCGTTGTTTGGCAGGCCCGGGCTGGTTTCGAACCCGCCAGCTCCAGTGTATGTGGTTGACATCTTAGTCACTTGAGCTACAGGCGCCGAGCCTTTTTTTTGTTTGTTTGTTTTTTTAAAGACATAGTCTCACCATGTGCCCTGGATAGAGTGCCATGGTATCATCATAGCTTACAGCAACCTCAAACTCTTGGGCTTAAGCTATTCTCTTGCCTCAGCTTCCCAAGTAGCTGTGACTATAGGCACCCTCTACAATGCCCAACTATTTTTTTTATTGCAATTGTCATTGTTGTTTAGCTGGCCCGGGCCAGGTTCTAACCTGCCAGCCTGGATGTATGTGGCCAGCGCCATAACCACTGTGCTACGTGCCCCAAGCCATCATAAAACTTTTTTTTTTTTTTTTTGCAGTTTTTGGCCAGGGCTGGTTTTGAACCTGCCACCTCCGGCATATGGGGCCTGCGCCCTACTCCTTTGAGCCACAGGAACCACCCCCATAGTAAAACTTTTGACAGAGAAAGAGAGTCAAAAGTGCTATTTATTGCCCTGAAATAAAGTTGATGTCTTTGAGCTGTCATCCATATAGCTTATAGTCATGGTCCAGTTTATTTATAGCTAGCAAAGATGTCTGCAAGGTGGTATCTTTGGGTAGCAGGCTATTCCTCTTATAAAGGGTATACAATCATCTCTTGGTATCTGTGGGAAATTGGTCGCTGGACCCCCTTGAATACACAGATGCTCAAGTCCCTTATGTAAAATGATTATTTACATAGAACCTATGGACATCCTCCTGTGTACTTTAAATCATCTCTAGATTACTTATAATACCTAAGACAATGTGAATAGTTGTTATACTATATTGTTTAGGGAATAATGACAAGAAAAAAAGCCTGTACGTGTTCAGATGTGGGTTTTTGTCCCCCATGTATTTTCATTCTAAGGTTGGTTGTATCCACCAATGTGGTACCCACGGATACTGAGTGACAACAGTGTTTGAAATGGTCACAAACATTTCAGCCCAATGCTAGCTTCTCTCATTTCTGTATACTGCAGGCAGTTAAATCTTTTTTTTTCCCCCTTAGATGTGCCACTCTTTGAAATTGTAATAAATTCCAATTCTGGGTTCCTAAGGCAAAAGTTCTACAAATAATTCCTATGTTTAGTTAATTGCAAAATGGGTTTTAGTACCTGATTCATCATATGCTATTTGGTACATGTTAAGAAAGTTGGCACACACTCTGGGAGGCTGAGACGGGTGGATTGCCTGTGCTCACAGGTTCGAGACCAGCCTGAGCAAGAGCCAGACCCCGTCTCTAAAACTAGCCAGGTGTTGTGGCAGGTGCCTGTAGTCCTAGGTACTTGGGAGGCTGAGGCAAGAGAATTCACTTGAGCCAGGAGTTTGAGGTTGCTGTGAGCTGTGACACCATAGCACTCTACCAAGGGAGACCAAATGAGACTGTCTCAAAAAAAAATACCTGGCACAGATACGTATAGTGTTGGTTCTAATATTTACTACCGTGAAATGGGATTATGACAATATTGTATAAAATTTTCATCTTTGCAAGTTTTAGTTTAATTCTGAATTTTATACATATGAAAAAGTTTAATAATTGCACACATTTAACAGATTGTAAGAGGCAGAATGAAAGTAGTGGCTCCCTTTCCCTAGAAATATTTAAGGAGAAGCTTGATAAATGATTTTCAGGGGTATTCTCCAGGGATCTAAGTACTGGATGTAAATTCATGCCAGATGACTTTTAAGTTACCTTTTGATACTGAGATTTGTAGACGTTGAACAACAATAATAATAATAGTCATTATCAAGTGACATTTTGAATTTTAATAGTTAAAATATTTTACTTTTCTGCATAAACAGTTATGAAACATTAAAGTTTTTGAAATATAATCTGAAAGTAGGTGATCCTTATAGCTATTTAGAACACAAATTAGGAAGAATAGATAACTTAGGGCAGTGGCTAACTTTCAGCTTGTGGTGTGCATCAGAGTCATTTAGAGAATTTGTTGAAAATGTAAATACTGAGACTTCACTCACTGTAAAATCAATCTCTAGGAGAGAGGCTTGATCATCTTTAGTTTGGGATAATTCTCATATTTTAAGGCTTGCATACCACTAGTTTAGGATGGAACCCTTCTGGCATTTCTTTAGGTTATCTACTTGCATAGAAATGCATGTGGAAAGTCTTTGATCTCTGTTCATGAAATGAAATAATAATAATAGCTGCCACCTGTAATCCTAGCATTCTGGAAAACTGAGGTAGGAGGATGTTTAAGCTTAGGAGTTGGAGACCAGCCTGAGAGAAAGTGAGACTTCATCTCTTCTAAAAACAGAAAAATTAACCAGCATTGTGCCAGGTGCCTATTGTCCCAGATACTTGGGAGGCTAAGACAGGAGGATTGCTTGGACCCAGAAATAAACTAACACCATAGCACTCTAGCCTGGGTGACAGAGTGAGACTCTGTCTCAAAAATAAATAAATAAAAGAATCAAAAAAGTTAAATATTTTCTCTACGGTTGTGTGGCAAGAAAGTGGTAGAGTAGGGACTTGAGCTTTGGTCTTTATAATTTTAAAATCTCTCTCTGTATCCTTGAAATCATTTAAAATGAAGACTGTTAAATATTATATAGTACCTGGTCAGGGTGCTAGTGAGTTAACCTGGGTTTGGGGGTTTTCTCCTTCCATCCAATATGTGACCTTCAAGAGAGGAGAAAAGTAGCATAGGAGATGAGGCTTTGCTCGTTCCAACAGTGATCAGGGTGATGTGGCCTCAGTCTCTTTAGGTTGCCCCATGGAAGGGTTCCAAGTAGAGAACCCGAGAGCCTTCTGAGCTGCTTACTCTAAGACCTGGTGGGAGTGACTTTATGCTTTATCACAGTGGTAGAATGAGCACTGGAATCTTAACTCTGGTTTTTCTCAGTGTCAGTTAAGGAGCCCTAATTTTTATTTAAAATGAAGAACTGTCCTGCAGGTAAGAGTTGTTCCCCACACAGATTCATGTTGCAAAAACAGAAAAAGACACAGGATTGATTCAGCCATCTTGTGAGCTGACTATAAAAAGAAACAATTGATTTGTTTCTTAGTCATGGAGAGAAGAACTAAAAGAAATTACATGAGATTCAGTTAAAGAAATAGATTTGTTTTTCTTTTTTTTTTTTGACAGAGAGGATCTTGGTCTGCTGTCCAGGCTAGAGAGTAGTGGTGTCATCATAGCTCACTGCAACCTCAAACTCCTGAGTTCAAGCAATCGGCTTGCCTCAGTCTTCTGAGAAGCTGGGATTACTGGTGTGCATCACTATGCTGGGATAATTTTTTTCCTGGTTTTTTTTTGTTGTTGTTTGTTTGTTTTTAATTTCAGATTAATATGAGGGTACGAAGGATATTTACAAGGTTTGCGTTTGTTAGGTAAGGTTGTAGTTATATCCTGCCCCCAAGAGGTGTGCCATACACCCTTAAATTGTGTCCATTAGGTGGGAGCACACTGATGCCTCTCTTTTCTCCCCACTCCCTCCTCCCATTTCCCCCCATTTTCCTTTTTTTTTTTTTTTTTTGTACAGACGGGGTCTTCCTTTTTTTTTAAATATGGAATGCTTCACGAATTTGTGTGTTATCCTTGCGCCAGGGCGATGCTAATCTTCTCTGTATCATTCCAATTTTAGTATATGTACTGCTGAAGTGAGCACTTTTTTTTCTTTTTGAGACAGAGTCTTCTTATGTCACCCTCGGTAGAGTGCCGTAGTGTCACAGCTCACAGCAACCTCAAACTTTTTTTGTTTGTTTGTTTGTTTTTGGCATCTAAAATATCACTTTTATTAACACTTTAGGCCTACTACAATGGACAGTTTCACAGAACAGAAATGAGACAGTCTCAGGACAACACTGTAAAGTTGTAGCAGACAGGTTAATCCTCCTCACCCTCATCTTCCCCGTCAGCACTATCTGCTCCAGCCTCCTCATAATCCTTCTCAAGGGTAGCCATGTCCTCACGGGCCTCAGAAAACTCCCCTTCCTCCATCCCTTCACCAACATACCAGCGAACAAAGGCACATTTGGCATACATCAGGTCAAACTTGTGGTCCAGGCGAGCCCAGGCCTCAGCAACAGCTGTGGGGTTGCTCAGCATGCACACGGCTCTCTGTACCTTGGCCAGGTCGCCACCAGGTACCACAGTGGGAGGCTGGTAATTGATGCCAACCTTGAAGCCAGTGGGATACCAATCTACAAACTGGATGGTACGCTTCTCTTGATGTTGGCAATGGCAGCATTGACATCTTTGGGGACCACATCACCATGGTACAACAGGCAGCAAGCCATGTATTTACCGTGGCAAGGGTCACATTTCACCATCTGGTTGGCTGGCTCGAAGCAAGCATTGGTGATCTGTGCTACAGAAAGCTGTTCGTGATAGGCTTTCTCAGCAGAGATTACAGGGGCGTATGTGGCCAGAGGGAAGTGGATATGGGGATAGGGTACCAGGTTGGTCTGGGTTTCTGTCAGGTCAACATTCAGGGTACCATCAAATCTGAGGGAAGCAGTGATGGAGGACACAATTTGGCTAATAAGGCAGGTTAGTATAGGTTGGGCACTCAATGTCAAGGTTTCTACGACAGATGTCATAAATGGCCTCCTTGTCTACCATGAAGGCACAATCAGAGTGTTCCAGGGTGGTATGGGTGGTGAGGATGGAGGTGTGCAGCCAATGGGCTTACATGATTCTCTTGCCTCAGCCTCTCAAGGATCTGGAACTACAGACTACAGGCGCCTGCCACAATGCCCACCAATTTTTTTTTTTTTTTTTGTAGCTGTTGTTGTTTGGCAGGCCCAGACTAGATTCAAACCTGCCAGCTCCGGTGTATATAGCTGGCACCCTAGCTGCTAAACTGCAGGAACCCAGCCAGATGGGGTCTTCCTGTACCTCAGGCTGGTCTCTAACTCCTGGGCTATGAGATCCTTCCACCTCAGTCTCCCAAAGTGCAAGGGTTACCAGTGTGAGCTACCCTATCTGGATAGAAATAGATTTTGTTAGGAAACCCAGTGATGATTCAGCTGAACTTCTAGAAACAAGCGATTTTAAATCAATGGTTACAAAGCACTTTGTAAATAAATGTGTCATGAAATAGAAGTAACATGTTAACACAAATAGTGTCAAGGCTCAGCGCCTGTGGCTCAAGCGGCTAAGGCGCCAGCCACATACACCAGAGCTGGCAGGTTTGAATCCAGCTCGGGCCCACCAAACAACAATGAGGGCTGTAACCAAAAAACATCTGGGCGTTGTGGTGGGCGCCTGTAGTCCCAGCTAATTGGGAGGTGGAGGCAGGAGACTTGCTTAAGCCCAGGAACTGGAAGTTGCTGTGAGCTGTGATGCCACAGCACTCTATCCAGGGTGACAGCTTGAGGCTCTGTCTCAAAAAACAAAAACCAAAAGGGTATCGAGTTCATCATTATAGCAAAATATGGTGTGGTAGTTGTTCTTTTGTTCATTTTGTAAACTGTCTCCTTAGAAATGTTGCAGCAGCTCCACCAGCAGCTGGTCGAAGCTGAACGTAGGTCAATGACATACCTGAGACGGTACAATAAGATCCAAGCCGACTACCACAATCTCATTGGAGTCACAGCAGAGCTGGTGGATTCTCTCGAGGCCACAGTCAGTGGCAAGATGGTAAGGAAGATCCCTAGGTGCGTGTGTGTCTATTTACCAAAGGACAAATGCTATGATCATGGACTATTGGTAAGGCCAGTGGAGCCTGCCTCTCTCTCAGAGCCACCCAGCAGAGCCTGCCGCTCTATTTCAAAGCTAATGTGCACAGAGGACTAAGCTGATGCTTCTCACTGGTTACATCCATTTTTCCTAATGCATTGTTGACCGTATCTTTATTTCTCTACCTTATTCTCAACATTACCAAAGGGCAATAGAAAAAAATTCTATAGTGGCAAAAAAAAATGAGAAGGCAGTGCCCTGCTGACATAGGAAAGCTATTGACCCTCATGTATTGATTTTGTATCCAGCTACCTTTTTGAACAATACTAAACTCATAGACCTTTTGATTCTTTGGTATTCTAGATTGACAGTCATGTCATCTTCAAATAATGATGTTTTTTTTTTTTTAATTTATCTTAACTTTTTTCTTTCTTTCTTTTTTTTTTTTTTTAATTTATTGTTGGGGATTCATTGAGGGTTCAAGAAAAGGGTTACACTGATGCATTTGTTAGGTAAAGACCCTCTTACAATCATGTCTTGCCTCCAAAAGGTGTGGCACACACCAAGACCCCACCCCCTCAGTCCTTCCCTCTCTTTGCCTTTTTTTTTTGAGACAGAGTCTCACTCAGTCACCCTGCAGTAGAGTGCTGTGGCATCAGAGTTTACAGCAACCTCAAACTCTTGGGCTCAAGTGATCCTCTTGCTTCAGCCTCCTGAGTTGCTGGGACTATAGGTGCCTGCTGCAATGCCCAGCTATTTTATTTATTTATTTATTTATTTATTTATTTATTTATTATTTATTATTTTTTTTTGAGACAGAGCCTCAAGCTGTCACCCTGGATAGAGTGCCATAGCATCACAGCTCACAGCAACCTCCAATTCCTGGGCTTAAGCGAGTCTCTTGCCTCCGCCTCCCAAGTGGCTGGGACTACAGGTGCCCACCACAACGCCCGTCCATTTTTTGGTTGCAGCCATCATTGTTGTTTGGTGGGCCTGGGCTGGATTTGAACCTGCCAGCTCAGGTGTACGTGGCTGAGTACACGTACATCAGAGCCTATTTTTTTATTTTTGAGACAGAGTCTCATTATGTTGCCCTCAGTAGAAAGCTGTGGCATCACAGCTCACAGCAACCTTAAACTCTTGGGCTCAAGTGATTCTCTTGCCTCAGCCTCCCAAGAAGCTGGGACTACAGGTGCCCACCACAGCGCCTGGCTATTTTTTTTTTTGTTGTTGTTGTAGCTGTCACTGTTGTTTAGCAGGCCCGGCTGGGTTTGGAACTTGCCAGCCCTGGTGTATGTGGCCAGTGCCCTAACCACTGAGCTACAGGCACCAAGCCTTAACTTTTTTCTTAGTACCTTAGCAAAGACTTATGGGATATTGTTGAGTAATTTTATCATTGGCATCTTTATTTTATTCTTAACTATAATGGAAATGACTTAAGTGTTTCACTTTAAAACATTATGAAGTACAGGCTCGGTGACCATAGCTCAGTGAGTAGGGCACCAGCCACATACACTGAAGCTGACAAGTTCAAGCCCAGCCTAGGCCTGCTAAACAACGACAACTGCAACCAAAAAAAAAAAAAAAAACCTGGGCATTGTGGCAGGTACCTGTAGTCCCAGGTAGTTGGGAGACTGAGGCAAGAGAATCACTTAAGCCCAAGAGTTTGAAGTTGCTGTAAGCTGTGATGCCACAACACTCTACCAAGGGTGACATAACTAGACTCTGTCTCAAAAAAAATAAAAAATTATAAAGTACAATAAAATTTCTCTGTATAGATACTAAGGGTTTAAAAAGTGACATAATTATAGGTTCACATTACAGTTATATAAAATAATGTAGAGAGATTCTTTATATACTTTGCCAAATTCCCTGAGTGGTAACATTTTGTAAAACTGTAGTGTATATCACTGCCAGCATGTGACATTGTTATAATCTATTGATCTTTTTTAGATTTCTCCAGTTTTTTGTTTGTTTGTTTTTTTGAGACAGAGTCTGACTCTGCTGCCTTTGGTAGAGTGCCATGGTGTCATGGCTCACCACAACCTCAAACTATTTTACTCATGCAGTCCTCCTGCCTAAGCCTCACAACTAGCTGGGAGTAGAAATGTCCACCACAATGCCCAAGTAGTTTTTCTCAGACTGGTCTCAAAGTCCTGAGCTCAAGCAGTCTACACACTTTAGCCTCCCAAAGTTTTAGGGCCACAAATGTGAGCCACTGTACCTGGCTAGATTTCCCCAGTTTTATTTGTACTCATTTGTGTATGTATGTGTATGTGTGCGTGCACATGCATAACCTCTATACAAAGTTTTCACTAGTGCAAGTTTGTATATTAAAATTAATAACCTTAAAATATGATTACCAAATAATATACCTTATAGAAAATGTCAAAAATATAGAATGATGCAAAAAATAAGTTGAAAAATTATATATAATTATGTTATCTAGTAAAAATACTTGTTAACATTCCGGACTTTTTCAGTACTTAGATACGCATGTTTTTCAAAAATGGATTCTGGGTCACACACTGAATTCTAGTGTGCTTTTTTCTTAATACTGACTTAGATTCTTTTTTTTTTTTTTATTAAATCATAACTGTGTACATTAATGCATTTATGGGATACAATGTGCTGATTTTATATACAATTTGGACTGGCCCTGCTTCACCTTCAGTGTGTGTATGGTTTTCTGCCATGTGGCAGTGTCATACTTTATGTAGTGTCAGGCCCTACTGTTGGATGTTTAGGCTATTTCTAGGTTTTGATTTTTTTTTGAGACAGAGCCTCAAGCTGTCACCCTGGATAGAGTGCTCTGGCATCACAGCTCACAGCATCCTCCAATTCCTGGTCTCAAGCAAGTCTCCTGTCTCCGCCTCCCAAGTAGCTGGGACCACAGGCGCCCGCCACAACACCTGGCCATTTTTTGGTTGCAGCCGTCATTGTTGTTTGACGAGCCCAGGCTGGATTCAAACCTGCCAGCTCAGGTGTACGTGACTGGCGCCTTAGCCTGTTGAGCCACAGGCGCTGAGCCATAGGTTTTGCTTTTGTAAATTATAAATTTTATAATATCCTTGGAGAGTAAGACTCCACTGCAATTTTATGAAGTTGATTTGCCAAGGTGAAATCTGTTTAGGGTCTTCCAGAAAGGTTATGCTAGTCTGATTCCTGGATTGAATGTGTACTCAGTGCCCAGTCCTATACTGATCATCTGTCACAATAAAAAAGTAAAGCAAAAAACTGCCACCATTCTTAGTGTGCCTTTTACAGCCAGGTTGATGTGACCTTAGCTGTGGCATGGTGACCAGAGGTAAGCATATGAGCTGCTGCTGCTGGAGTTTGCAAGCAGGAGCCTGTAGATGGCAAGGCAGGGATGTAAATAGGTCTTGAGTATCAATATGAGACAGAAAATGGTGCCTGGACTCTTAACTAGCTTGGGTTTTTGCTGTAGTTTTATTTTTCTTTTTGATATTTTTAGAGATGGGGAACTTACTCTGCCTCCCTGGCTGGAGTGCAGTGGCACAATCTTAGCTCACTGCAGCCTTAAAGGCTTGAGCGATCCTTCTGCCTCAGCCTCGGATCTGCTGAGACTGTAGTGTGCACTGCCATACCTGGCTAATTTTATTTTTTATAGAGACTAGGTCTTACTATGTTGCTCAGGCTGGTCTCAAACTCCTGTCCTCAAGTGATCCTCCTGCCTCAGCCTCCCAAAATGCTGAGATTACAGATGTGAGCTACTGTGCCCAGCATAGTTTGTTTTTAATGTAAAAGAAATAAATGGGTTGTGGTAAACAATTAAAATAGTTCAGAGGAGCATATGGTAAGGTGCAAAGCCCCCTATGCCCTAACTCCTTAGTTTCATTTCTTTACTTATATTCAAGATTAACATTTTCTTTATGTATTATTTCAGAACATTTCTCTGCATGTGCACAGGCACACACATGTATATACGTAGCTGGTATCATAAGCTCCATTACTCTTCTGAAACTTGCTGTTTCTCACACAGCTTATCTTGGAGGTCTTTCCATCTGACTAACCCATCTCATTCTTTTTAATGCCTGTACATTATTCCATTGTAAGAGTGAACCTCTTTTTTTTTTTTTTTAATCTGATCTCTAGTGATGAATATGTAGATTTGGGGGAATTTTGTTTACTGTAACAAAAAGTGTTGCAATGAACATTCTTGTATATACTGTATACCTTTGAATATACTTATAGGTAAGATAGATCCTAAAAGTGGAATTGCTAGGTCAAAAGAATGGGCATTCAGTGAGATTAATGTATGGTTCCCAGTAGTGGATCAGCTGGAGGGTTCTGACAACATGGTGGGACAGTGAAGCTGACAAGTCCCTGCTTATTGGAGTCTTTAAACATGGTAATAAGAAATATAATGCTATGAGAGCAGATCCAGCCTTATGCTTCCTGGAAAAGGCTGGTAAACCAGATGACAAAGCCATTGCAGCAGAAAATCAAGTGTTGGATAATTTCTCTGACGTAGTAGAAGTGGTTGACTTTGATAAAGCTTGTGAAGATCCTGACCTCTGAGGGACCAAGATGATGAGGTGATCCCTTGATGATGGATGAGGAAATCTCAGTGATTGATGGAGATGAAGTACAGGTGACCCAACAGCCAGGCCATCTATTCCGTCCTCCTGGCTCTGCCATACAGTAGGCTTTAGCGCCTAGTAACAGCCTATCAATGTAGCTACAAGAGAGAACAGGTGAAGATAGAGGCTGCAGAACGTGGGGACCGGCAAAGGCGACGTTGTGAAGCAGGCTTCAAGCTCAAAGAAATTGCTCGGCAGGAGAAACAACAACAATGGACAAGCTGGGAGCAAACTGATTTCTATCGAGTTGCGTCTACTTTTGGTGTGGAATATGACCCTGACACTATGTAGTTCATTGGAATTGCTTCCACACTTTAGCTCAGCTGGACAAACAAACAGATGAAAGCCTTACCAAGTATTTTCATGGCTTCATGGCCACGTGCTGCCAAGTGTGCTGCCTTCCCCCAGCAGCTGGAGAGGAACCCCCCACCCTAACTGTTCATTGAGCCTATCACTGAGGAGAGGGCCTCACGGACTCTCTACCTTATTGAGTTGCTTCGGCGCTTGTGGAAACAAGTTTTATGCCACCCTCTTTTAGAAGATCGTCTGGCATTGTGTCAGCCTCCAGGTCCTGAATTGCCCAAATGGTGGGAGACTGTTCAGCATGATGAGGAGCTTCTATGAGGGGCAGCTCATCATGGTATGAGCCAAACAGACTGCAACATCATGCGGGACCCAGCCTCTCTTTTCTGGCTGCCCGTATGAATATATGCAGAACCATCAGGCCAGAGCACCAGCTTCATCTCCATCACGCTGCTCCGCTCCACTGCGACACCAGCAGTATTCCTTGCACATTGCCTCACCATTGCCCATTTGCCCAGATGCTCCTGTTGAAAAGTCACCTGAGAAGACAGTTGCCCGGGTCCCCAATCTGGAGATCCTGAGTATGAGGTGGTTGTCAGGAGCTGACCAACCCCACAAGACTATGAGATGGGAGTAGCCTCCTCCCCTGTTCACCACTCAAACTGGAGGATGAGGATGATTCAGACTCTGAGCTGGATTTGAGCACACTGTCGCCATCATCCTCTTCTTCCTCATCTTCATCCAGCTCCAGCTCCAGCACTGATAAGAGTGAGGATGAGAAGGAAGAAAAACTACTGACCAGGCCCGCTCCAAGTTCTCCAATGAAGAGAGTCTTCTGTCCTTCACTATGTCCCAAGATCGGTTCCCAAATGAAGATGGGAAACCAATGACTCCTGAGCTTCTCCTGCTGCAGGAAAGACAAAGAACATCTGAGCGGCCCAAGGATCGTGTCCTGATAAACCATATTGACCTTGTCTGCCAGGCCGTATTCTCAGGAAAGTGGCCTTCTAGCCGCAGGAACCAGGAAATAGTATCAGGAGGAATTTGGGGGCTAGGTAACCTCTTGCTAAACAGTCCTTCCTGGATCCTGGAGAATATGGTGATTCTCCAGTTCCTACACCATGAAGCAGCAGTGCAGCTTCCATGGCAGAGGAGGAAGCATCTGCAGTCAGCACAGCAGCAGCCCCGTTCACCAAACTTTGCTGAGGCACAGATGAGAAAGAGTTTATGGTTCGGATCAACGATGTAAGTTTAGCATTTAGGCAGTGGGAAATAGGGATTGAGGCTATGAGACTTCTATCTTCACTAGTTTTAATAATACGATACTTAAACTCATTTGGTTAGCTAATTTTAAAAATGAGAGGAGAAAAAAATTAGCATTCACAAAGATCCATTTAGGAAAAATCACTGAAATAAAGCAAGGACTCTCCTGAGGACTAGATTAAAAGAAACCATAGTTTGAAGGAAATTTAATTGACACAAGGTTTTGGGGTGGCTCAATGCTGGATCTAAATCTGATTTTTAAAAAATGAAATCAAATTGGGTGGCGCCTGTGGCTAAAAGGAGTAGGGTGCCAGCCCCATTTGCCAGAGGTGGCAGGTTCAAACCCAGCCCTGGCCAAAACCACAAAAAAAAACCCCCAAATTATGGGAAAGCTGTTAAAAATGACACTTAAGTATTGTGGGCCTTATTAAATAAAAATTAAAGAGCAATCATTTCTACTGAAAAAAAAGTATGGGCATTAACATTTTGTTAAATGTTGCCAAATTATTTGTGCTAAAATTTCAAAAATATCTATCCCCCAGTAATGGATAAGAATGGCTGTTTCGGCTCGGCGCCTGTGGCTCAGTGGGCTAAGGCACCAGCCACGTACGAGCTGGTGGGTTCAAATCCAGCCCGGGCTCGCCAAACAACAGTGACGGCTGTAACCAAAAAATGGCCAGGCGTTGTGGCGGGCACCTGTAGTCCCAGCTACTTGGGAGACGGAGGCAAGAGACTCGCTTGAACCCAGGAATTGGAGGTTGCTGTGAGCTGTGATGCCATGGCACTCTATCCAGGGTGACAGCTTGAGGCTCTGTCTCAAAAAAAAAAAAAAAAAAAGAATGGCTGTTTCTTCACACTTGGCCACCCTAAGTTGATTAAACTTAGAAATCTTTGTCAGTTTGATAAGTGAAATTTAGTATTCTGAGTGTTTTATTTATATTTCTTCAATTATGTGTAAGGCTGAATATATTTTCATAAAT